>PQWD01001072.1:0-22807 GCA_019425675.1 Leucinodes orbonalis
TTATAACGACAACTGATTGCCAGTGTATCGACATAGGAACTTTTTGTGATCTTAATTAAATCATTGGCCGAGTTCGATTAGGTCTACGAGTGCCCTACTTATTTGATCGGCAGTTACAAATTCTATCTAACAATTGTACTACGGAGATCACCTACGAGGTTTGGTTGGGCACCCCAATTTCACCCGTAACCTTATCTTTTTGCCCGCCATAATTAATGCGTATGGTTTATCTGTGTTCCGGGTTAAAGCAGTCTATGAATGGACATAGAGACTAAACATCTTTACGTCACAAGTTTGGAACTGCATTGTTGTGCCTTAGATGGATTACTGATGCTCACATGTTGGGAGATATTTCTTAAATCATTCCCAGCCAGTCGTACTCTGGCTCGTTAGGCCAACCTCTTCGGAAATAAATATCCCATTATAAAAAGCATCTGTTAAACGTGTAGTAAAATAAAATATATTTATTTCGGAATAAATCAGCAAGTTGAAGTGGCAGTGAGCTGGTCACGTATGTATCAGAACCGATGGCCGTTGGAGCAGACGAGTTCTAGAATGGAGACCGCGTCTTAGCAAGTGTAGCGAAGGACGCCCTCCGGCCCGATGGACCGACGACTTGCGAAAGGTCGCTGGTGGAGGCTGGATGAGGAAAGCGGAGGACAGGGATAACAAAATGCGGGAGACCTTTGTCCAGCAGTGGACTGCGATAGGTTGAAGAGAGAGAGAGACTAGATTGACTCCTATATTGTTCGTGTACTTCTTATACTTATTTCGAAAGGTGTTGAATAATACAACATTGCAAAGATGTATCAATTCCAACGCTTACGGTGAAGGAAAATATCGTGACGAAACCTGTACACGTCTTCGAGATTCAAATAGCTGAACTGATTATTACGTCTATATTTATATTTTTTTACAATATTACTTGAGATACTGGGATGGTTCATATGTTCAAGTCCCTTACTTCAAATACGCACTAGGTCAAACTGTCCGCTTGGCTTAGTGCGTTCATCGTACGTGGGTTCAAATCCCGCGGAGTGAGTTTTTTTAAAGCTCATTTTTTCCATCAAACCTACACGTGTGAGGTCGCAATGTGTAGGTCTTGAAAAATGATATTGATCTCATTACATTTTTTTTATAAATTTAATAGTTTGCGTGATATACTTTTAATGTTAAAAAAGTGTGTCCCCCTAACTTCTAAAATATGGGATTGATAAAATTTTAAAAAATATTTAGTGTACATTACCATGAAATATAACACAATGAAATTTGGTTTGAACGATATCCAGTTTGTAGGTTGCTTTTATAGGTCATAATCGGAGAACCAATATTTTCTCATAGTTAAGCTGTCGTAGTTGCTAAAGTAAAAGTATTTAATTTTACTTGATGCTGCGGAATACAGAATATATTTATTTAATATGACTGTAATGGCCAAACCACTGAATCGCTTTTTTTAAAGCATCAAAATTCATATTTTTAGTTTAGTATTTTTAATTGTTTTTTATTATATTTTTGACGTTCATAAGTGCTTTTTGTAAGCCTAATTTTAATAAAGAATTTTGAATTTTTTTTTGAATGATGATGATAAAAAGGTGAGCAATTATTTTATAATAATAGATAAATCTCTAGTAGGTGTTTAGGATTTTGAATGTATAGCGACAGTAACATTTGTATCCATTAGATCATACCTGCATAGTTTTGGTGTTTAAAAGAAAATCCTTTTAATAGCCTTATAATTAACCTGATTATGTATATCATCATCAGCTCATTAAACGTCCCCACCGAGGGGCACGAGCCTACCCGTATAGGTGATTAGCCTTAGTCGTCCACGCGGCCCAGTGCGATTGGACGACTTCACACACAACCTACGAATCTCTTCGCAGGCTGCATGAAGGTTTCCTCACGATGTTTTCCTTCACCGTAAGAGCGTCGGATAACGTACATATATGTTCGAAAATTCGAAAATACATTGGTACGTGTCGGATTTGAACCTCAGCCCTCCCGGTAGGAAGGCGACAGTCCGCACCACTGAGCCACCAACGCTCTAGGTGCTCTGATTATGTATACTGAGGTGCTCTGATTATGTATACTTCATTTAATTGTAATACCTTTTTAATACTATGTGTAACGCCGTTGGATTCTTTATAAATAAAAATAAACACCAAGATTAAGTAAAAAAATATTTATTACTAAAAATATACACTGAAGTATATAAATGGCACTTTTTATCAACAATTTGGTATTTTTAATACAATCACTAATTCATTTAACAATAGAAGTCATTCAAATTATAAAAATGAAATTAAATCAGATTTATAGAAAACATTTCACTTGCAGTTAAATAACAATGTGTGCAGGATTTTTGATTAAATCACACAATCCCATTTTTAATTATCATTGGAATGTTTAATGAAATTTAATATAAATCAAGTAAAAAATATTTTTTAATTAAAATAAAGCTAGCATGCGTAACATAAGCCTTATGAATATAATTATGGGTTATGAACCAATTTACTATTGCAGGCAGAGACAGAGGGAATAGGTTCAAATTTTATATATATTTTAAAACTATAATCATCACGTTTAACATTACATGTCAAACAAATAAGTAGGTACTATTTACTTATACATATAAAATAACCAATAAACATTTACTGTTAATATATAGAAATACATAATGATCTAGAGATTGATTTACTGATTAAAAACATGATTAAATTCTAAATATACTATAAAAAAGGAATGTCATAAACAATTTGTAACAACACAAAAATGTAAACGTGTGTAAATTTATACTTAAAACTAATCGGATAAAATGTTTTTTTTATTCATATTATTAATAAATTTTCATTACAAACATAATAATTTATTTTCGGAAGTCTAATTAGCAAATATGGTTCCGAAATTTGTATAAACAATTTTCATTTCAAAAGCGCTGCCTTGTTGTCTTTTATAATTTTCCATGTTATTCCTATAGAACGGTACATCATTGTGTGAATATAGATTTGTGAATAAGACATCGCTTATGACCGCGTAGCCCGACGTCATGACCGTCGCCATAACTTCCCCACACCAATGGCTTCCCAACACAATACCTCCGCGTGCTTTAGACACACCAACGGTCAACCGTCCATTACCCATCGCCACAAAGTCAAAGTTTTCCGTCGTCTCCAACGCCTGTTTCAGTGAATCCGATGTGATCGAGATAAGTGTCTTGCGTCTTTCCTCGAACGACTTCATTGCCCATTGTTTTTGTGTGTCCTTCCATAGTGAGTTACTAATATCGTAGCAAGGCGACGTTACTATGTACCCGTAGATTGCCTGCGAGGCGTTCGGCGGACCGTCGAACACTCCATAGTCGTTGAGCCACACCACCGGCGATGGCGTATTAAAAGCGATCTCGTTCGCTTCGGCTATCTCACTAGACCATACGGACAAGAAATGTGCCGCGTATTTGGTGATGAGAGATAACAATTCCTTTGTAGTCCTGTAAGCCTCGACCGCAACAGTGTCCTGGATCGCACCATAGTCCATAGAGAAAGACTTACCATTGCAAATGTAAACGTGTTCATTCTGCGTGGATTTGCTAGCAATTATTCTCTTGAATCTACCGTAGACGCTTTCTTGTATCAACAAACGGGTCAGCCTCCATGGGTACTGAAACGAGTTTATGTATCACTTTGACTGACATAAGGATTTTTGTGAGAAGACAACAAACAAACAAACGATATGAAATTTAATAAATAAATATCCATTAACAATCACACAGCGCCATCTAGCCCCAAGTTAAGCGTGAAGTATGTATGAGTACTAAACAATGGATACACATACTTATATGTATTATATATTTTTTTGTAAATACATACATATTATACATATAAAACACCCAGACCAATACAAACAGACTTGCACACAAATATTTGTGCTGCCCGTGTCCGTGTAGTAGCCACGGCTCCACTATTACACCCAATGGGTCGTCAAACAGATTAAACTAATTGGTTTTGAACTCTATGTACGTCATCATCATCAGCTCATTAAACGTCCCACCGAGGGCACAGCCTACCCGTATAGGTCATTAGGCCTTAGCCGTCCACGCGGCCCAGTGCGGGTTGGACGACTTCACACACAACCTTCGAATCTCTTCGCAGTGTGCATGAAGGTTCCTCACGATGTTTTCCTTCACAGTAAGAGCGTCGAAAAACGTACATATATCTTCGAAAATTCAAAACACATTGGTACGTGTCGGTATTTGAACCTCAGCCCTCCCGTAGAAGGAGACAGTCCACACCATTGAGCACCAACGCTCTTATTATCTTATATTGTAAGTCAATAAGGTTCAAATTATTAAGAAAAGGGTTATTAACGTTTGGGTACTATAAAGTCCCACTTCAGGATACAGCCTGACGCAGAGCACTGCAGGCTGTGTTGATGTGTCGCCAGTACAATGTAATTAGAAATGTCGGATAGAAACATTGATATATTAAATTTAACACTGCCTCATTTTTATAGACAAATTGTATTGCACCATGTAACTAAATTTAATTTTAACTAATTTTAGAGCGTCGGTAGCTCAATGTTGTTGACTGTAGCCCTCCTACCGGGAGGGCTGTGGTTCAAATCCCGCCACGTACCAATGTGTATACGAATTTTCAAAATTATATGTACCTACGTTATCCCACGCTCTTACGGTGAAGGAAAACATCGTGAGGAAACCTGCGCACGTCTGCGAAGAGATCCAAAGGTTGTGCGTGATGCGGGCCAATCCGCACTGGGTTCGCTTCGACGACTAATCACCCTATACGGGTAGGCTCGTGCCCCTCAGTGGGGACGTACAATTCGTTGATGATGATGATACCATTAAAGATGCAACGAAATATTTTAGAAGTCTATTACATATAAATAAAATTGGAGTGCCTGTTTGTAATATTAAAAGAACAGTTTTTCAATACATGAATTAATTACTACACGGAGCATACACCAAATAAACATTTGTTACAATGTTTATTTACTGTTTGTTTCGGGGAAATCTCTGAAACGGCTGGACGGATTTGGACGGGACTTTTTTGTTACGTAGATGATGAAATAAGGACAAATATAGGACACTTTTATTTTAGAACAAAAATACGTACTAAAACAAGTGTCGTATATAGCTGCGCGCTTTAAGGTTGTTTTACCGTGGGACAATATAATCCTATAACGCGGGTAGTATCGCGGCGATCAGCTGGTATACAATAAAATTGCTCACTCTAGTGGTAGCAGTGATGAATGTGTCAACTGCCGAGTCCATGTCGGAACGCTCCGTGATGACTCCAATGCACCCATTCATTATCTCTGCAATGGAAAATAACAAGAACCGCAAATTTATTAATTTCCTAGGAAATTTATAAACATTCGTCAGATACTACTTGAGACTACATAAAGTAGGTAAATCTTTTATAGGAAGATGTATAAAGTTTTTCAATAAGGTACCGCAAAATATTGTAGAGTTACCTATACACATGTTTAAAGCTAGAATAAAAAACCACCTTTCTAAAAAAAGGGTACTACACTATTGATGAATATTTATGTGATAAAAATCCGTGGTCTTAAACTGCTCAGCTATTTCAGTGTTTATGATATATTGTTACATTAAGGAAAATGAAAATGTTTTTAAAAAAAGGCTACACTGTTGAGTTTTCTTGAGTGCTTCTTTCTAAACAGGCCAAACCACTGAAGCGCTTTTTTTTCAAATCATCAAAACTCATATTTTTAGTTTAGTATTTTTATCGTTTTTTATTATATTTTTGTATATTTTTTGACGTTCATAAGTGCTTTTTGTAAGCCTAATTTGAAATAAATGTTTTTGACTTTGACTTTGACTACAATAGAGATGATTAGTATTAATTTACGTTTACATTCTGTAAATTCATTATCTTGAAACGTCTCGTATATTTAGGTATATATATTCATTCGCGGGATTCTCAAAGTTTTGACCAATCACAGAGGAGATCGATGAGCGTCGGTGACTCAATGGTGTGGACTGTTGCCCTGCTACCGGGAGGGCTTAGGTTCAAATCCCGCCACGTACCAAATGTGTTTTCGTTTTCAAAAATATATGTACGTTATCCGACGCTCTCACAGTGAAGGAAAACATCGCGAGGAAACCTGTGCACGCCTGCGAAGAGATTCAATGGTTGTGCGTGAAGTCGTCCAACCCGCACTGGGCCCGCGTGGACTACTAAGGCCTATTCACCCTATGCGGGTAGTCTCGTGCCCCTCGGCGGGGATGTTTAATGAGTTGATGATGATGACAGAGGAGATATTTTAAGTCATCATGTGAACAGGACGGTCAGATCGCTCCTCTGGTGTTAAGTGATACGCCTGACAATGACAGATGCAGTGGTATAATTTTTGTTAACTCCGCCCTACACCCGTCGCCCGAGACTACAGATGTTAGGTCTCTTATACCCGGTAATTTCACTAGCTACAGTGCCTTCATCCCGAAACACAAAAGTGCAGAACACTCGTATTTCACGGGATTTGGCACCGTTTTTTTTTTCTTATCGGTGTGGACTGTTGCCTTCCTACCGGGAGGGCTGAGGTTGGAATTCCGCCACGTACCAATGTGTTTTAGAATTTTCGAAAAAAAAACTCGTATAGTAGACGTCCGAGTACCGAGTCTACCACCTAGTTGTAGGCGGAGTCGTCTAGATGAAAATTTCTGCCCATGCAAAGGGCATAACTAGTGAAACCACTGTGTTTTTAGTTTGTAACACTGATTTCTGCCCACGGTCATTTGATTCTTTCAACATATCTGTCATCATCACTAAAACACACACACATGCTGTTTATTTCAAAACATAAAAAAAAATACCTTGAACATTTGTCATGTCATAGGATTCACCTGCATTTACTTCATGCTCATATGTACTTGTTATTATTAACTTCACCGATTCCAATCTGAAACAATATTTCAGAGAATGACATACGACAATTAAAAAAAAACAAATTCCTACTACTATTATAAATGCGAAGGTCCGTTTGTTTGTCACTGCCAGTGGCACGACGTAAACTTTATTGGCAAGATATATTTTCCGAGGCCCCATTATGGATGACGCAAGAAATTTAATTATATAATCATATAATAATAAATAATAATAAATATCCAGTGACTTCACACATGCCACCATCTAGTTCCCAATCGTGAAGCCTGTATTATGGGTACTAACAACGGATAAATATACTTATATACATTTTTTTTTTGGAAATACATACATATTATACATAGAAAACACCCAGACCATTACAAACAGACATGTTCATGCACACAAATGTTTGTACTTCCCGGGGATCGAACCCGGAACCCTTGGTATTGCAGTCGACCTCTCAACCGCGACACCAAATGGGTCGTCAACGTCATATAAATACAAAGTTCTCATTGTCATCATTTTATATTATTATTAATAACAAATATCTATTATTTCTATATATTTATTTTATTGATATTATTTTCTTTATGTGATAAAGTGAACAGGACGGTCAGGACGCTCACCTGATGTTAAGTGATACTCCTGACCATAACGGAACGGCTTTGAACAACTTATACGACAGGTTTTATCCTCCATCATTTCTTTTCCAACTGACTACTGCTTTTGGCCGCAGATGGCCTTTACAGCTTCACTAGGCAATTGGCGAGCGCAGATGGCTCACTGCGCCCGTCAACCGAGACAACAGATGTTAGGTCTCTTATACCCGGTAATTTCACTAGCTACAGTGCCCTCATCCCGAAACACAAAAGGGCATAGCACTCTCATTTCACGGGACGATACCTGGCAATTTGGTGAAACTTAGCATGCTTACAAATAGAGGACTTACCCAACGTTGTGGCATAGTTTGACAAACAGATGGCAAACAGCGGCTGTTTCTTTACAACAAATTATTCTCACTGGATCAGAATGCATCATTACTAGTTGCGCAATGCAACCAATGTTGGCGAGCGGTGTTCGTGTACTCATCAAAATGTCGGTAGAATAGAAATCGCCCCACGCTTAAAACAAACAAGATGGACGAATAAAAAATATGGACGGACTAATACATGTGTCCCCGAAATGATAGAAAGCATTTTAAAGAAAGAAAGAAAACATTTATTAAATCTAAACATCGTATATTACAAGTAAATAATGTGATAAAAAAAACTATGTATAAACAATTTTACTAAAAACTTATGATTGACAAATATGTGGCGTGATACGACGTCTAGACTAAACGGACTCACTCAGCATATGCTGACGCTGGGTTTCAGATAGCTGCTGACAATGATATAATTTTGACATATTTTATGTATACTGATTTTATTGTATAAACTAAAAAAACCGGTGTGGACTGTTGCCTTACTACCGGGAGGGCTGTGGTTTAAATCCCGCCACGTACCAATGTGAATTTTCGAAATTATATGTACGTTATCCGACGCTTTTACGGTGAAGGAAAACATCGTGAGGAAACCCGCGCACGCCTGCGAAGAGGTTCAAAGGTTGTGCGTGAAGTCGGCCAAACCCGCACTGGGCCCGCATAGACGACTAAGGCCTATACACCCTATACGGGGTTGGCTCATGCCCCTCGGTGGGGACGTTCAATGATCTGATGATGATGATGATGATTTACCTATGATACGTCATCAATCACTGAATTGTTTTCCTTTTGTTCACAATGGTTTTCGCATTATTTCACTACACTAGCTAGACTAGCTTTTTTTAGATTTTTTCCTAACATAATCTATGGCTCTGTTGACTGATGCGTACCAAATGTCATAATATTTTGTGGTTTTCCATACAAAAACTGGCCCGATTTTGACACACTTTTTTGATAGCGAGACTCCGTCCGTATTTTTTATACGTCCATGACAATTAATAACGCGTGAAACTTTAATGAATAATTTTGTCATAAATATAGCATTAAGTCAACATATTTATAAAGAAGCTCTGACATTTTTTGGTTGATATTTCTTCGTGATTGTGCATCCAGTTAGCAAATACAATAAGTAATTACATTTTTGTCAAATAGTGCTGTTGATGACAGCAGACCGCCTATAGCTTCAAATGTATAGAGGAAAATATGTGAATAAGTTGGAATCATTTAATACATGGGCAATTTTCCGGGTTGTCCAGACTCACAGGGTACGCACTGCTTACTTTCGTAGAGTACACGCAGTGGCGTACACAGAGATTATGAGAAGGGTATGCAAAGTCAAAACTTAAAAAAAAAATCAAAATTCTTTATTCAAATTAGGTGACTCACTCTGAATAAAGAACTAGAGTGACACTAATAGCAAAAACAATAAATAATTTACATTTTTGTCCAATTAAGTGTCATCTATGGTTACAAATATGAGATTGAAACTGGCAGAAAATTCTAGCAGAAAAAACGCGATAGCCAGGGACAATAAAGGACTTGGTCCATGAATTCAATAGAATATGTTCAAAAAGATTTGAAATATTTGCACGTTGCAGTCAAGGGTTATTAATGAAAACAGCCTTTTTTGGTGCCAAGTCTTTTTTCGTCCCTGGCCATTGTGTTTTTTCTGCCAGTTTCAGCCTTATGTTACAAATCTGTAGAGGAAAATGAACGAATAAGTTATGTTGGCGATTTTTCGGGCTGTCTGGACGTACAGGGTACGCACTGCTATTTGCATATATGAAGTACACGCTACTGAGAACAAGCCATTGCCTAGCAGTTATGTCACGCAAAGACGTACTTACCATAATATGACGCCTGCATAGTAGATTATTGACAATTAACTTTATGTCGAAATTTTTAACTTCATCCACTGGGATTTTTCTCACTTTGTACTCAATTTGCCCAAACAATTCTGCATTATTTTCTACGTCAAGGGCCAACTTATTCAGCATCTCATGTTATCACGCCTTGATGGTAAATTAATTATGCTGGGGCCTATAAATAAATATTTTTTTGTTAAATTTAAACCCGTTTTGATGAATGTCATCTGCTAGGAGTTGGTCCATGTGGAATCCATTAAAAAACAAATATAAAACCAAAGCAAGTTCCTTATTCAGTTTATTATTATTTAAAAATGTTTTTTATAATTTATTAAATATGAAAAAGAAAATATATCAATTAAATCGTAATTGGACATGGTATTTAAGTATACAAAACCTTATTTTTATTACATAGTTTTGTTGAAGGATGCTAAGTACCTATATCAATGACACAAACTATTTGATTTATAAAAAAATGATATTAGTAACCTCAATATAATTTTTCAAGATCTACACATTAATACCCCACATGTGGGGGTACGATAAAAATATAGCATAAGCACATTACGTATATATTACGAAGGCATAAATAATCAAGACAATTTACTACAGGTCAAGATACAGGGAGGGGTTGAGGGAAAGAAAGCATGAATGAAATGTTATGATTAGGAATTGGCCAAATCCATCTCTGTATGTCTGCAGAGATGAACAAAATAAATCAATCGATGCCAATTTATTGTTGAATTTTTCTTTCTCCTTTCCTAAACAGACTTAATTCACTTATCACTTAATAATTAGTCAACTGTCTACTTGTTGGTTTATGTAGGAAATAAATGAGTTTCAGACTTACTATATATCATTTTTGGGTATTTTTTCATCTTTATTGTATTGTATCCATCATTCTCCACACCAATATCAAGGTACAGATTATCATCTGGTACAGATTTAAAAGTATGTCCATGTTTTTCGAAATATGCCTGTAAGCAAAGTTGCAGCAATCATTAATGACACAAAGCAAGTAATCATTACGTTATAATTTATGATGTCGAAAAATGATCCTAAGCATGCAGTTGATGTAAAAAAGTATGGATTCGTGATATGCTCATAAAACAATCGAAAAAAGTGTTCCGAATGCATTGACAGCACACATACACATAATTCGAATGAGCGTACCTTTACCTAAACAAAAGAGTACAAACTGTACTCTCTTCGGCGGTTTTTTGTGGCACAGATGGCATATCTACCTTTATATATACAGAATATCATTGGTTGACCCATGGAAAAATGATTTGTAGTAATTGGAAAAGTCTGCAATTTAGCCTGCTCATGAACTAAGTATCGGTTTGAAGAATTTATTCTCATATAAATTTACATGTATCGATGACAGAATAACATTTATTGTGTAATCTGCAAATGTGTTTATGTATTACATATATTTACATTAATACATTTGCATACAATAATATAATAACAAGAAAAAAATATTGAGTGTCGGTCTCTCAATGGTGTGGACTGTTGCCTTCCTACCGGAATCGAATTCTGCCACAAACCAATGTGTTTTCGAATTATGTATTATATGTTTCTTATGGTGAAGGCAAACATCGTGAGGAAACCTGCTAACTAGATGCATAATCTAACTCAAAAAGTGTCCACAGCAAATTTTGCTCATCCGTCAGTTTGCCAGAATTTTAATTCATAAACACATTGCTTGCTACATGTCATAGTGACATAATAGTATGTTCATGCTCTTGATTTTGCACCCTTTTAACATGACATTAAAGTAAAAAATTATAATAATTATGTTACAAATATAGCAATAAGTCAACATATATGTCAAGGGGCTCGGACAAATATTGGTTGATATTTCTTTGGGTTTGTGTAACTACTTACTTTATTGTTTATCTAAGCAATGATATTCTGTATATATAAAGGTAGATACGCCATCAGTGCCTCAAAAACGAACGCCGAAGAAGTACAGTTTGTTCTCTTTTGTTTAGGTAAATGTGTACGACATTCGAAATATGTGTATGTGCTGTCGCTGCATTCGGAACACTTTTCTATGGTTTTGTGAGCATATCACCAATCCATACTTTCTACATCATTGTATCTAAGCTTAAAACTTATAAGCCAATATGGCCTCAGTATATGCTATCATGTGACTTTGTCACCATGGTAGTGCTGATATCCTAATGAATACAGTACAATTACCATCACATAAATTTTTTTGATCACCAATGTCTAACAATTATGCTAGATGCTTGATTTCCATGATTGCTAATCATTATTTGATTTTTTTTCATCTGCTTATAGCATCAGGTATGCAGATTCTTTTTAGATCTTTTATTATTATTAAATTGTTCAATAAAGTATTACCTCAGCCAATGTTGTGTTTACTTCCATTTTATCAAATTTAACTGGCCCAAAATCCATCACTGTTTCCTGTAATATATATATGTAGTTATTAGAATGGTGATATTTCATTTCAAGTAAATATTTTACAGAGTATGGACTGATGATAGATTTGAAGGAGCTGACAAACCATTTGGTGTAGCGGTTGAGATGTGGATACTACACCAAGGGTTTCAGGTTCAATGCCCGGGTAGTACAAACATTAGTATGCATCAACATGTCTGTTTGTATTGGTCTGGGTGTTTTCTTATATGTATGTATAAACAAAAAAAATATAAGTATGTTTATCAGTTGTTTAGTACCTGTAATATAAGCTGTATGAATGTCACTGTATGTAATGGATATTAATTTATAATTTATTATAATTTAGTTGCGAAACGCTGGATACTATAAACTGGCACAGATAGTGATTACAAGTTTATCTTAAGCAATAGATACAAATGATGAAATTTATAAGTAAATAATGTGAAATTATTTCTTTTAGGTATTAAGATCATTTTTTTAGGTAGTGTGATATTAGTTTTTTACAATACCTCAAATGATTGTTAATTCCATCAGAATTCCCCAGTTATATGATAGGCAATGATAGGCATTTCATTAAAAATGTACAATAGGTTATCTTTTCTCGCAATGATAATTTTGTGTTTATACAATTTGTCATTGATAAGGGATCAACCACAAGCAATATATAACATATCTGGCGATATTTTCCTAGTGTAGAATAAATAACTTCAATGGTTTTATCACTCTTTAATTTTATACTAACGTGTTATGCATTTTCTGCCTGTAAATCAAGTGAATGTATAATTTTCAAAAAACCATTACCTAAAACAAACTTTTGGACGTTTTTCATATGTAGATTTAAAAACTGATAAGCAATACGGACGGATGATCTGGTTAAGGTGGCGGGTGGCAGATGGATGTCAACTGCAAGGGATCGGTCGCGTGGAAATCATTAGGGGCCTTCGTTCAGCAGTGGACATAATTAGCTGTAATGATGATGATGATGATGAAGCATACGGATGGTTTTTTGTATTTGTGAAGTGTTCTTGTAATTAAAAGTTGAATCTTGCATACCAATGAAATATGTAGGTACTTCGTAGTGATTACAGCACTCTTTTTAACAATTTTGCGCTAACTTTTAGTATTTATCGTAAGAAAGTGTTTCGCGCGGTAAAACAAATATTTTTGTCTTGTTATCTTCAAAGAATTTATTGTAAATTAAGTTACGAAAACACGGAAGAAAGCTGAAATACCAAGTTTTAAAAGTCTTCTGTTCCGTCGTAAACAAAACAAAACCACAAAAAGTTCTGGACCACAAAATAATAAACTATAGGGAGATTGACTGATTCTGGAGTTCCGGCCAGTGTTGCCACCTCAGTTTCAGAAAAAGGGCTTTTGAAGAGGCTAAAAAGAGCTAGATAGGGATAAATTGAGCATCAATAGATTTTCTGTTCTAAAAATGCTGAAATAATCATATCATGAAGCCGTTTTTTTAGAGCGTCTAAAAAACGTCATAATGACCGTTGAAATAGCAAAAAAGTACTTGTTAGCATGTCGAATCTTCATAATTTGGTAATATTTACAAGATAGTAAAAAAGAGCTAGATTGCTCTTTTCGGGCTAAATCGTTAAAAAAGGAGTTCACCTATGCTAAAAAGTACTAGATCTAGCTACAAAAGGGCTAAGGTGGCAACACTGCTTCCGGCGGTATCATCAACAGAGATGTCTATGGGCGGTAATAATTAATCACCTGTGTTGCCATGCCAAACTTAACTTACCCCTTTCTCCCATTCAAGACGGATACTATTGCCGTAGAAAATAATAAGATAAAATTATCCTAATTCGTTTATTAAAACTAGCCAAAGAGTACTACTACGTTTAAGAGACGGGACTTCTATAGAAACAAAAAATCTACACAAATGTCAAAACGGAGCACAAGATCTATTGCCAACATTATGCAATTAACTGTCAATGTACCAACATGAGGAACATCAAATAGTGATGTGCAGTATATTCTACATAGAATAAATCGATATCGAATTATTACTCTTAAAAATATTTTCATAATTTCGATTTCGTTTTAATGGTAGAAGTAACTATAAAAAAAATATGCAGGGTTAAACTAATAAATAAGTTAAGACCATAATTTATGTTTCTTATGAAGATTAAGAGATCTGCATATTTTTGTACGTAGATTGATATTTTCCCACAAATTGCATGGTTTATATAACAGCACATGTCTAAACGAATGGCATCGGTAAGTGATCCTGCCCCCTAAATTCAGCATAGATATTATGTGAGACATTCGCGTATATCTAAGTTAGATAGAAATATATCTTCATAATATAACTATGTTAACAATAACAGGCTAAGTAATGGCTACTTTAGAAATAAACCCGACTTTAGAGTATTTATCTCAGTGATGAGTAAAGAAGTACTTTTTGAGGGCGCACCTACAGCCAGAAATGTTTTTTCGATGTCTATTTTCGTAGCAACTTCAGATGGCAAATTTGACAGGTCAGTTATTAAAGCCAAAATTCTGATTTAACACGACCTAACTACCGAACCTAACTTCAACAAATTCTACATTTTTTTTGGTTTTTCTTCTCCTTAGAGGATACGGGCATCGAGTTGATAACTCCTTCTCCGGACTTCTTCTCAACGAGTTTCGGCTCGTTGGTGGTTCTGTGATTCGGCTGTACGGAATACTGGGCTGTCCTCAGCGCGGTCTAACCCACCGGGAGGGACCCATGGGGGAGGCCCAGCGAGTGACCTGCAGATGGGAGGTGGCGTATGCTGGCACTGGAGGACCTAAATGTCTTTCGCCCTACTGACGCCGCCCTACAAGCATGAATAATGCGAAATCTGGGAGTTGGGGCATTATGGGTGACAGTTGATATTCCGTTCGACACACGTAGTCGGTCTTCTGGGTTTCTACATATCAGTACATAAGTATGGCTTCGCCTGAATTCACCCGGGTGACATTGTGCTTCTCTCTCTCTCTTCAACCTATTGCAGTCCACTGCTGGACATAGGTCTCCCCCATTTTGCGCCAGGCATCCCGGTCCTCCGCCTTTCTTATCCAGCTTCCACCAGCGACCTTTCGCAAGTCGTCGGTCCATCGGGCCGGAGGGCGTCCTACGCTACGCTTGCCAAGACGCGGTCTCCACTCCAGAACTCGTCTGCTCCAACGGCCATCGGTTCTGCGACATACGTGACCAGCCCACTGCCACTTCAACTTGCTGATCCGGCGGGCTACGTCGGTAACTTTAGTTCTCTTACGAATTAAATCATTTCTAATCTTATCCCTAAGAGAGACTCCAAGCATAGCTCGCTCCATTGCGCGTTGAGTGACTTTGAACTTGTGAACCAATCCCGCAGTCAGTGTCCATGTCTCAGCTGCGTATGTTAGTACGGGTAGGACGCATTGCTCAAAGACTTTCGTCTTTAAGCATTGCGGAATAGTTGACGTTAGGACATGACGTAGCTTACCGAATGCCGCCCAGCCCAACTGAATCCTCCTACTAGCCTCCCTCTCGAAGTTATGCCGGCCAAGTTGGATGGTTTGGCCCAGGTAGATATACTCCTGCACAACCTCGAGACGGACGCCATCGACGCATATCGGTTGTGGCATGACACGACTGTTAAACATGACTTTCGTCTTGTCCAAATTCATGCCAAGCCCAACTCGTCGGGAAGATTCATTAAGGCTGTTCAGCATCTCCGCAAGCTCTTCCGATGACTCTGCCACGATGACGATATCGTCAGCAAAACGAAGATGAGAAATATACTCTCCATTGACGTTGACGCCTCGTTCAGACAGTTCAGGGTCTTGAAGACATCCTCCAATGCTTGTACCATTTTATTTATATACCACTCGACAATTGTCAAACGTATGTCTGTCCTGTACAGTCTAAACAAATAAGTAGAGGAAATGAGCGGATTCGTTGAAGTGATGTTTAAAAAGCCTGTCAGTAGCACTATCCTTTGCGAATGTTATATCCTTGGGAGCGTTCGGGACGCCTACTCGTCTTAATATCGGGGTGTACCTGACTTGTTGTGTGGTCCAAGTCAGGGGCGAAGCCGGTGTTTCTATTGTAATAAATAAGTAAGAGAGCATCGGTGGCGCATCGGTGTGGATTGTTACGTTATGTTTTGGAGGGTTCGCAGGTTCAAACCCCGCCACGTAACAATGTATTTTAATCGGAATTGTATGGACGTTTATCCCCCGCATTTATGGTGAAGGGAAAACATCGCGAGGGAACCTGAGCACGCCTGCGATGAGATACAAGGGTGTGGGTGAGGTCGGCCAATCTGCATTTGTGTGCATGAGCATGTCTGTTTGTAATTGTCTGGGTGTGTTCTATGTATAATATGTATCCGGTATTTAGCACCCATAATACAGGCTTCACGCTTAACTTGGGGCTACATGGCGCTGTGTGAATGTCAGTGGATATTTAAAGATGATGAAATAAAAATATAAAAAAGCATGTTAAAAGATCTCACACTACCATTACAATCATAGCTGAGCTAACAAAAAAAAATTACATCGTAGGGTCACATTGTCAGTATAAATGTTGTATGTCAGCAGTTTAAGGCCCGTATCCGAGAACGAGACTCAAACGAAACAAAATATCTTTACTTAAATAAAGTTAGAAAGGGGTACGATAAACAGCACCATGCCTTTCTAACAAAATTTAAGTAAAGTTCAATGTTTGAGTCTCGTTCTAGAATATGGGCTTTAAACTGCTGAGTGGTTCATGGTCTTATTATTTAAATTGTTTTCCTAACATAATTTATGGCTTTGTTGAAAGATGCCCGCCAAATGTCCTTAACATTTTGTTGTATTCCATATAAAAACTGGCCAAATTTTGAAACACTTTTGATGTTAGCGTCCGTATTTTTTATACGTCTAATCCCAATCTAGTTAAGTCGTGAGCGTCGCTCGGCTCTTTTCATCTCGTATTTGACAATTCACTCTCGCTTTCGCTCTTGATTGCGTAGGTATATTGCCATCCGTTTCTAGCTTCCCATGTACTCAAAACTGTTGACATTAAATCGGTTACACCAAGGATTCCGGGTTCGATCCCGGCAGCGCAAACATTCTGGGTGTTTCTATATATAAGTATTTTTATTTGACATTCATAAGTGTTCTGTAAATATTGGTAATATTTCTTTGTTTTGTTTGTGGTAACTACTTACTTTATGAGTTTATCTAAAGCATGATATTCTGTATATATAAAGGTAGATAGCGCCTCCGTGCCTCAAAAACGAAACGCCGAAGAAAAGTACGTTTGTTCTTTTTGTTTAGGTAAATGTGGTCGACATTCGTATGTGTGTGTGCTGTCGCTGCATCGGAACACTTTTCTATGGTTTTGTGAGCAATATCACGTAATCCATACTTTCTAACATCATTGTAATCTAAGCTTAACTATAAGCAATATGGCCTAGTATATGCTTTCACTGTGACTTTGTCAATGGTAAAAAAGTTGGGGGGGGCTGATATCTTGAATACAGTACATTACCATCAATAAATTTTTTTGGATCACCAATGGTCTAAGCAATTATGCTGATGCTTGTTTCCATATTGCTAATCATTATTTGATTTTTTTCATCTGCTTAATAGCATCAGGTATGCAGATTCTTTTTAGATTTTTATTATATATAAAATTGTTCAATAAAATAATTTATCAGCCAATGTTGTGTTTACTTCCATTTACAAATTTACTGGCCAAAATCCATCACTGTTTCTGTAATATAAATATGTAGTTTTAGAATGGTGTATTCATTTAGTAATATTAGGTATTATTTTACAGAGTATGGACTGATGATCGATTTGAAGAAGCTGACAACCATTTGGTGTAGCGGTTTGAGATGTTGATACTAGCAAGGTTTCAGGTTCCATCCCGGGTAGTAAACATTAGGTATGCATACCGTGTCTGTTTGTATTGGTCTGGGTGTTTTCTTAATTGTACATATAAACAAAAAATATAAGTATGTTTCTCAGTTGTTTAGTACCTGTAATATAAGCTGTATGACATGTATGTAGTAATGGATATTAATTTTAAATTTGATTATAATTTAGTTCGAAACGTGGCTCCTATAAACTGGCCAGATAGAGGCAAGTTTAATCTTAAGCAATAGATAACAATGATGAAATTTATAAGTAAATCATTGATTTTTTTTTTAGGTATTAGATCATTTTTTCAGGTAGTGTGCTAGTAGTTTTTTTTACAATAGCCTCGTCAAAATGATTGTTAATTCATCAGAATTCACCGAGTTATAATGATAGCAATTAATTATTTATGTAAAATGTACAATAGGTTATCTTTTCTCGAATGATAATTTGTGTTTATACAATTTGTCATTGATAAGGATCAACCAACAAGCATATATAAATATCTGGCGATATTTTTCCTAGTGTAGAATAAATAGATTCATGGTTTTTATGCACTCTTTTAATTTTATACTAACGTGTTATGCTTTATGCCTGTGCTCAATGTGAATCCGTAATAATTTTCAAAAACCATTACTAAACAACTTTTGGACGTTTTTTCGTATGTAGATTTAAAACCTGATAGCGATACGGATGGTTTTTTGTATTTGTGAAGTGTCTTGTAATTAAAGTTGAATTTGGCATACAATGAATATGTAGGTACTTCGTAGTGATTACAGACTGCTTTTTAACAATTTTGCGCTTAACTTTTAGTATTTTTCGTAAGAAGTGTTCGCGCGGTGAAACAAAATTTTTGTCTTGTTATTTCAAAGAATTTATTATATTAGTTACGAAAACACGCGAAGAAAGCTGAAATCCAAGTTTTAACGTCTTCTGTTTCCTCGTACACAAAACAAACAAAAAAAGTTTGAGACCCAACTATAGAGAGATAGTACTGATTCTGGACTTCGGCAGTGTTGGCCCCCCAGTTTTGGAAAAAGGGCTTTTGAAGAGGCTAAAAGAGCTCGATAGGGATAAAATTGAGTATCCAATAGATTTTTCTGTCTAAAATGCTGAAAAATCATATATGAAGCGTTTTTTTAGAGCAAAAAAGTACTTGTTAGCATGTCGATCTTCATAATTTGGTAATATTTACAAACGTGAAAAAGAGCTTGATTGCTCTTTTCGGGCTAAATCGTTAAAAAAGGAGTTCACCTATCTAAAAAGTACTAGATCTAGTTTACAAAAGGGCTAAGGTGGCAACACTGCCTTCCGGCGGTATCATCAACAGAGATGTCTAATGGGCGGTAAATAATTAATTCAGCCTGTGTTGCATGCCAAACTTACTTACCCCTTCTCCCTTTCAGACGGATACTATTGCCGTAGAAAATAATAAGATAAATTATCCTAATTCGTTTATAATAAAACTAGCCAAAGAGTACTATCTAGGTTTTAAGAGACGGGACTTCTAGCGGGACTTCAATAGTAAACAAAAAATCTACACAAATGTCAACAACGGAGCACAAGATCTATTGCCAACATTGCTTTCAATTAACTGCCAATGTCCAACATGAAAAGAACACAAAGTAGTGATGTGCAGTATATTCTCATAGAATAAATCGATATCGAAATATTACTCTTAAAATATTTTTCAATCATTTCGATTTTGTTTTAATGGTAAGAAGTAACTATAAAAAAAAATTATGCAGGGTTAAACAATAAATAAGTAAGACGGCATGATTTATGTTTCTTATGAAAGATTAAGAGATTGCATATTTTTTTTGTACATAGATAGGTAGTTTCCACAATTGCATTGTTTATATAATAGTACATGTCTAAACGAATGGCATCGGTAAGTGATCCTGCCCTAAATTCAGCATAGATATTATGTGAGCACATTCGCTGTATTCTAAGTTAGAATAGAATTATCTTCATAATATAACTATGTAAACAATCAGGCTAGAATGGCTTACTCTTAGAAATAACCCGACTTTAGCGTATTATCTCAGTGGGGGAATTCTTTGAGGTAAATAAGTACTTTTTGAGGGCGCACTACGCCAGAAATGTTTTTTTCGGTGTCTATTTTCGTAGCAACTTCAGATAGAAATTTTGACAGGTCATTATTAAAGCCAAAATTCTGATTTAACACACTAATGCTACCGAACCTAACTCCAACAAATTCTAATTTTTTTTTTGTTTTTCTTCACTTTAGAAGGATACGGGCATCGAGTTGATTAACTCCTTCTCGGACTTCTCTCAACGAGTTTCGCTCGTTGGTGGTTCCGTGATTCCGGTGTACGGAATACTGGGCTGTCCTTAGCGCGGTCTAACCCCGGGAGGGACCCATGGGGAGGCCGCGAGTGACTGCAGATGGGAGTGGTGCGGTCTGCTGGCACTGGAGGACTAATGTTTTTCGCCCTACTGAGCGCCTACGCCAAGCATGAATAATGCGAAATCTGGGAGTTGGGGCATTATGGGTGACAGTTTGATATTCCGTTCGACCACGTAGTCGGTCTTCTGGGTTTCTACATAGTCAGTACTAAGTATGGCTTCGCCTGATCACCCGGGTGACTCTTGTGCTTGTACCATTTTTATTTATATACCACTCGACAATTGTAACGTAAATTCTGTCTGTCAATCTAAACATAAGTAGAGGAATGACGGATTCGTTGAAGTGATGTTTAAAAAGCCTGTCAGTAGCCTATCCTTTGCGAATGTATATCTTGGGAGCGTTTCGGGACGCCTACGTCGTCTTACTAACGGGTGTACCTGACTTGTTGTGTGGTCCAAGTCAGGGGCGAAGCCGGTGTTTCTATTGTAATAATAGTAAGAGAGCATCGGTGCGCATGATGTGGATTGTTAGTATGTTTTTGGAGGGCCCAGGTTAAACCCGCCCACGTAACAATGTATTTTATCGGAATTGATATGGCGTTTATCCCCCGCTTTTGGTGAAGGGAAAACTGCGAGGGAACTGCGCACGCTGCGATGAAGATACAAGCGGTGTGGTGGTGAGGTGGCATCTGCATTTGTGTGCCTGAGCTTGTCTGTTTGTAATTGTCTGGGTGTGTTCTATGTTTACTCTGTTACCGGTATTTAGCACCATAATACAGGCTTAACGGCTCTGGGGCTACATGGCATGTGTGAATGTCAGTGGATATTTAATAGCTGATGAAATAAAATAAAAAAAGCATGTTAAAAGATTCTACACTACATTAAATCATACTGAGCCTAACAAAAAAATTACATCGTAGGGGTCACATTGTCAGTATAATGTTGTATTGTTCAGCAGTTTCAGGCCCGTTCGAGACGGGAGACTCAACGAAACAAATATCTTTTACTTAAATAAGTTAGAAAGGGGTCGATAAACAGCACATACTTTCTCACACCCATTTAAGTAAAGTCATGTTTGAGTCTCGTTCTAGAATATGGGCTTTTAACTGCTGAGTAGTTCATGGTCTTATACTTTAAAATTGATTTTCCTAACATAATTTCTGGCTGTTTGAAAGATGCCCGCCCAAATGTCCTAACAATTTGTTGTATTCATATAAAAACTGGCCAACAATTTTGAAACACTTTTGATGTTAGGTCGTATTTTTTATACGTCTAAATCCAATCTAGTTACTCGGAGCGTCGCTCGGCTTCTTTTCATCTCGTATTTGACAATTCACTCTCGCTTTCGCTCTTGATTGCGTAGGTATATTGCATCCGTTTCTAGCTCCCATGTACTCAAACTGTTGACATTAAAGTCGGTTTACAACCAAGGATTCCGGGTTCGATCCCCGGCGCGAAACATTCTGGGTGGTTTCTATATAAGTTATTTTATTTTGACATTCATAATTGTTCTGTAAGGACCTAACTGAATAAACAACTACATTTCAGTAAGTTTAACCTACTACAAACTCCACGCTAAAATTAGGGGCTAGATTGGCGCTGTGTTCATCTCAAAAATAACGATCATTAGTCGTTTGCCTATATGAAAAAAAAGTTTAAAAGATCGAACTCTTAAATTTGGGCACGCTGTCGCTTGTGAATTAGACACGCTGTTACGAGCGCAGCGGATATCGAGCCGTGGGCGGATATTTGGCGCAGACCCCGGCAGGTACCTATCCCTCACTGCAAACTACCCGCGGCGCCTGTCACTCGCTTTAGCAGGACTCACCTTTTTAGTGTAATGTTCAGATACACACAACTAGCTAGATCCGCAGAAATGTAACCAAAAAAACAATGTCGAGACCAGACATATACGTTTCATCTACCATCATCATAGCTCATTAAATGTTCATCCGAGGGGCACGAGCTACCCGTGTAGGGTGTTAGGCCTTAGTCGTCCACGCGGGCCCAGTGCGGGTTGGACAACTTCACGCACAACTTTGAATCTCTTCGCAGGATGCGCAGGTTTCCTCACGCCTGTTTTCCTTCACCGTAAGAGCGTCGGCAAACGTAACATTATTTTCGATCAATTCGAAAACACGTTGGTACGTGGCGGGATTTGACTCGGCCTCCCGGTAGGAGGGCGACAGTCCAACCATTGAGCCACGACGCTCTACATACGTTTAGTTATTTTATATTTGAAGTAAACTATTTCACTAAACTGTGCTTAACACGTTATAGAAAGAGTACAAAACCAAAAGCAACGAGCGCACTGCTGTCGTGACAATAGCGAGGACGTGATCATGAATAAAAAATGTCTGCCCAACGACGTGCTGGGT
>PQWD01001072.1:22832-40735 GCA_019425675.1 Leucinodes orbonalis
GGCATAATTTTGCCGCGGACAGTTTGAGTGAGATTGTGCACCTAGTGATTTATTGTTTATCTAAGAGTACTGTAGACTATTGCATGTACGATCATTGTCACACACACACAGTTACTGCTTCTTTGTACTCTTTTTAGGGTTCCAAAGTCAATTTGTAAATGTAAATAACCAGAGATTCACACAGCGCCATCTAACCCAAAGTTTGGCATGGGTGCTGAACAACGGATAAAAAACACATCTATTAATTTTTTTGGTAATATAAACTTCTAGGTGGTAGACTCGATACTGAATCGTCTTGGTAGGTACTGCCGCTGTGCCAGCTTTCGGCCCGTGAAAAAGGAGTGTTAAGTACTTTTTTGTTTCGCGATGAGGGCACTGCAGCTTGTAAAATTACCGGGTATAAAAGCCCTAACATCTGTTGTCTGGTGTCTGGCGCAGTGCGGCATTGATGCAGAATTATAACTGTCTATCCGTTGATGGTATCCTTCAATGCCGCTCTGCACTTACCATCAGGTGAGCGTCTTATCCGTCCTGTACACTTTAACATTAAAAAAACATAATAAATATAGAAATATAAATAGAAACATGAAGACCAATACAAACAAATTGTATGTTTATGCCCGTAAAGCCAATGGATTGAACCCGGAACCCTTAGAGTACTAGCCTACATGTCAACCCTTACACCACGCGGTTCGTCATAAATAACAAAAACACCTATTACGTGTATCCACGGAGGAAATGACACAGTAAAATTTATCAGCAAACAGATCTTAATAATACGTAGTAAAACTTCCGACCTTGCTTGCATCTTTTTGTAACTGATATAGGCTAATAAAATTTTATTGTTCCAAAGTGCGATTGACAGATAAAGTACAAAGATATGTGTATTTGATATGTAGGTTCAAACGGATTTAATGAATATTTATTTATTCCTTTAACAATAAACAAAGCAGAATGCATAAGAATGAATATGCTGCAATAATTAGTTTGTAATAAATGTGTACCTTCTTATCGAAGGTCCTCTTTGTTATCCGAACCGGTGGTAGATAAATCATCATCAAAATCATCAGCCTATAACATCCCACTGCAGGGCTGCACCCTTCCCATAGCATAGCTAAGAGGACTAGTGGTATACTGTCACTTTAACAGAACAAATTCTGGAGAAGAGACCGCGTCTTGGCAAGCGTAGCTTAGGACGACCTCTTGTCCAATGGATCGAACTAACGAAAGGTTGCTGTATGGAGGCAATATGAGACGAGAGGGGTGGGATATCTGGTGAAAAGGGGGAGACGTTCTAATCGTCCATCCTCCACCAGCGACTCTTCGAGCGAGTCGGCCCTTCTGGCAGGAGGGCGTCCTATGATACGCTTGCCAAGACGCGGTCTCAATTCGCAAATAGTCTAAAATATGATATCCAAAATAAAGCCAGTTTCTTTTTTTTCTTTTTTTCTTTCTTCTAAAGGTCGGCAACGCACTTCATTGCTCTCTTGTATCTATAGTATAAACAATAATTCAAAATCGCAAAATGTGTTGGTAAGGCATAATCAAAACGCCTGGACCAATTTGGCCATTCTTTTTTTAAAATGTTCGTTGAAGTCCAAGGATGGTTCTTACGGCGAGAAAAAATCGAATAATTGCCGAAAACCCTAAAAACAGCCCTTTTCTTTTTTACATACAAACGTTTTCTAACTAAACGTAGAATCAATTTGAGCTTTATTGCTGTTATTATATAAAGTTCATTAAAATTACTTACTTTTAAATGCTTATAGTGTTTTATTTAATTATTTTTAATTCACACCAAATTATTACCAGGGTGACGGTTCTGTTCAGGACAATTTTTGCAAAGAATATAAAAAAAGGTAGGAAAAAACACTGCCATATTACAAATTTTCTGTACAGGACGAAGTCTGTCTGGTCAGCTAGTTGGTGATATATTTGCTGCGGTGTTATTTACATCAGAGCTGTTCGCTCGTTTGCCTCCTATAGCATTAAAAAACCATAGAGCACTTCATTTGTAGCAAATTATTTTTTCACAAAGCCATCTTTTAATAGAAAAGTTTACCACTAAAGTTATCAAAGTGAAACAAATTGCGTTTTTAAGCGCTCGGCCCAAAAGGTCGACGGCCAACGCCGCCACCGCAAGCAGGCAGGATTAAAAAAAACCTAACTGATTACGTGGGCCACGCCCGAGCGGCAACCCCGTCGAACTTTCCTGTGACTAATTAGAAAGAAATCTGCGAAGAATCCACAATACTTAACCGCTGTTAGCTCGATTGAGCTACGGTATCGAACACTTTAAAACTTAAGGGAATCATGTATAAGGGTGACTTTTGGAAACTTTCAAATTGTTTATTCAGTTTAGGTCCTTACAGAACACTTATGAATGTCAAATGACGCTACCACTGGTTCGGGAGGTAGTTTTCCACTGAAAACAATCCAGCAAGAATCTCAATAGTTACTCTTTCCAAGAAAAATGTGTTTTGTACAGAATCATATTTGTTATCAAAATAATTATATGACTAATATGTACCTATGCATTTACAAAAAAAAAGTATTACATTGCTTAGAAGCTAGTACCCAAATAGGCTAAATGATTAGTTTGAGAATATTCTCACAGCGCCATCTAGTGCCAAACGTAAGCATTTAGCTGTATAACGACTTGACGACCCATTTGGTGTTGTGGTTGAGACGTCAACTGCAACACCATTGTTCCGGGTTCGATCCCGGGCAGAACAAACATTTGTGTGCATGATCATGCTGTTTGTAATGGTCTGGTGTTTTCTATGTATAATATATAGTATTATTTACAACAAATAATGTATATGGCTTCTGTGCACGATTACAGCGCTAACTAGCGTCCACAACTTTGTGGGCTCGGTCACATTGACATTTAGGTCGTATATTTTTGAAAAAATATCGAAATGAAAAAGTAACAAATATATTCGACAAATAACTTGTTGTGATTTCACGATTTGGGTGGAAAAAAGGTTTTCAAATCATTTTTGGTCATTCAAATCAAATGAGGTAAGTCCGAAAAGTGTGTTTAATTTTGATTGTGTTAGGGTTTGTTTACTTCATTTATAGTTGTAGTTTTACAGTAAAACAACAAGAAAAAGCTACATTAATGGTTTCATTATATATTAGTAAATATATTTAAATGTTCCTGTATCGCTAGTAATAAATTAAATATAGTTTTCATATCGAAATGAGTATTGTTTTGAAGACCGGGTTTGTTAGTGTTACTCACAATATCAAACTTGCATTTACTATTTCTGCCAGTATTCTTGCAGTTTACAACACAACAACTACTGTGACTCATTTTTGTTAGCGGACTAATGGGATTAATTAATGATATTAAAATGTTTTTATGTAGAATCACTTTACCATTGACAGATATATCTGATAACAGAGCTTACATTATTTCTACTTTGGACCACCATGAGCGCTGCGGTAGATTATGTTACCCCCACCTAGTACTTCGCACCCAGCGAAGAGGTAAGTATGTTTATCCGTTGTTTAGTACCCATTATATAGGCTTCTCGCTTAACTTGGGGCTAGATGGCGCTTTGTGAATGTTAGTGGATATTTATTATTATTAATGTGTCCAAGGTCTTCTTAGCCTAGTTTAGTTATATCACATCCCATCAAAATGGCCTCTTCGCCAAGATATGAACATTCCCATCTCAATAAGTGTTTTATCAGTTGAAATTCGTATTGGGTTTTATTCCAGCTATCGGTGGTTAGTCCCCGACGTGATCTGATTACAGTACTCGAGCAAACAATTTTATGACGTCATTTATGACGTATTATACGTTCAGTGCTTGCACAGGGCTGCCTTTTACTATTTCGTTTTTCTTTCTTATTTTATGACTGGTTTCTTTAAAAATAGCATAGATATAGTATATACAGAAACACAAAGGCGGCTTAGAGGCATGACAAAAATATTGAAGTATATGATGTTGGAGAATGTCTATGTGTAAGTTCCAAATAGTGTTGTCCACACCAAAAGTTCTTATTATCGATGTGATGTAAATCAACGGGGGTCTTTTTTCGTACAGAAACCAAGAAAATCATGGGTATTTTAATCCTGATGAATCTGAAACATAAGCAAACCTATAATTGTTTACAACTTATAACGACGGTGACTGATAGTGGCCAGTACTTAGTAACTTTGAGCTTATAACTGCGATTACTCTGAGCTCAGGGAGAACTGAGATATTCATTTAAATTAATGCTGTGACGGCCATTTGTTTTAAATTAAATACTCTTGATAAATAACGTATTTATTTGCATTAGGGATTAATACAATGTTTATGAAAACCTTCGCAATAATGCATTGTTTTAGATAAATTTAAGAAGTTATTGTGAGCTAACTTTAAGATAAGACATGTGTCGCGGTCTTTTTTTAGAACTCTCATACATGACTTTTGCGAACTTAACCGTTTTCACAGCGCACACAGCGGAAAGGTCTATGTAGGAAAAATGTTCAATCATTCTTTCTTACTGCTCCACTACTATTGTTTTAGTACAGCCTATATCCTTTATCGATAAATAAGAAATCTAAAACTGAAAGGTCCAGTAGTTCCTGAGATAAGTGAGTTCAAACAAACAAACTCTTCAGCTTTATAATATCAGTATAGATACAGTAAATTAATGAACTCAATACTTTTAAATGATTTTATTTATTGCCCTCTCAATAAAACACTTTTTTGAGATGTGTTCGTATGGTTTCCTTGCTTAATTAACATTTCGTTTACGTGTTTAATTCTAAGATAAGCATAGTTCCTATTAAGAGTTTAATCTGGTCTATTTTAAGTCCGCATCCATTTTTCCATCAATGGTGAACTGTGTGGAAACCTGAAAACATCGATATTTATTTACCTATATGTAAATAAAACTATGTATAAATAATGTTATTTTTACATAAGTAGACGAAATCATCAATATTTATGTTGTGTATTCTTCTAAAAAACTATTCAAGTTTTTTATCGATTGTAATGACGTCACCGCTTTGTCAAGCACTAGCGTAAACAAACAATTTGCTATTTTATACATTATTTTCGCGAATTTAAATAAAAACACTATTTATTCTAATATATAAATGGGAATCAAAATTATATTGAAAACTTATATTTATAAGCAATTTCTAGCTGAAATTAAGTAAAAAATGGTTCGTAAAATTCCAATGATAAAATCGTATTACCAGTGAAAGTATATTAATTCGGATTAATTTCGCCTAGTAGCGTTGCATCCAGGTACAGCACATGACACCATAATAATAGAACAATTAGCAATAATTCACAATTTTCACTGACACTGACAACACACCGGGCCGCTATATGGCCGCTAACTCGCAAAAACAACAGCATTTTGTACTAGATTAAGGATCTCTCACTCCCACGCTTCGTGTATCTTGTAAGCGCAGCGCTAATTCTAAATCTATGAAAAATAGTGGCAACTTTTAAAATTTCAAATCATCATCATCATAAATAGATAGAACAGATACGCTCCCCTGATGATAAGTGAGATGTCTGTCCATGACAGACGTAGTTTTGAAGGAAACCAATGATGTCATGTCAATTATGTTGCCAAGTCTCCCGTGTTGACGGATGTTAAGTTTCCTTCCCTTCAACAAATTGAAGTTCAGTGCTCTACACATAGGTTTCCCTTTTTCTGGGCTAGATACCCCGCTCCTCCGCTTTTCTTATCCAGCCTTCACCAGTGACCTTTCGCAAGTCGTCTGTCCATCGGACCGGTGGACCTCCCACACTATCATCATCATCAGCTCATTAAACGTCCCCACCGAGGGGCACGAGCCTACCCGTATAGAGTGATCAAGCTCTAGTCGTCCACGCGGGCCCAGTGCGGGTTGGACGACTTCACGCACAACCTTTGAATCTCTTCGCAGGCGTGCATGAAGGTTTCCTCACGATGTTTTCCTTCACCGTAAGAGGACGGATAAATACATATAATTTCGAAAATACGAAAACACATTGGTACGTGGCGGGATTTGAACCTCAGCTCAGCCCTCCCGGTAGGAGGGCAACAGTCCACACCATTTAACCACCGACGCTCTTTGCCCACACTATACTTGTAAAAAAAATGTCTGCTTCATCAAAGGTTTTATTTAAGTCTCTAATACCTAGTATTTAAAGATCAATTTTGTATACGAACACAGCAACGTAGACAACCCTATCACAATATCAGGCCAGACCCCATCCAGAACCGTAAATTATAATCGAAAGGAGGCGAGCACTCGAATCGCCAAAAACGTGGAAATTATTACTATACCCTGTCAGTGTTGCTGCTTGCTATATTTTATTTATACTCTTTACGAGTGTTGCCAGCTATAAAAAGTTTTAGTAGGTGTTGTAAAAGGACCCATTTTTTGAACGCGCCACTGATAGGCGGGCACGAACGTTTTTATTAAATAAATCAGTGGTGATTTAAACGGAACGACAAATGTTTTCTGACGACTATACTTATCGAATTGACCGTTCGAACTGGTTTGTTACGGAAGACGGTTTCAATTTATCCAAACGACAGGCTTTACCTAGTGTGGGGGTCAGGATATGTTTTAATAATTATGCCTGTTTGTTTTGGACTCAAATATTTACTTTATTTTGTCTTTGGATATATTTTCTTATGTTATAAGTGTATAGGACGATCAGGATGCTCACCTGATGGTACATACTCGTAAGTGATACGTCTAACCATGACAAACCGGCATGGAAGGAGACCAACAACTAATAGACGTCTTAGGCTGATTAAAAAATAATTTATATTCTCGTAGATTAAATTCATAGCATAACTATTGATGAAATGTCTACAGGAATACCTAAGCATAATTATGTGTTTGTAAATAATAAGCCCTTCAACCGAGGAGCACGAGCCTGTAAAGCGTGTATAGGCCTTAGGCGTCCACGCGGGCCCAGTGCGAGTTCGACGACTTCACGCCCAACCTTTGAATCTCTTAGCAGGTGTGCGCAGGTTTCCACACGATGTTTTCCTTCACCGTAAGAGCGTCGGATAACGTACATGTAATTTTCGAAGATTCGAAAACACATTGGTATTTGATCAATCCGCCCTCGCGGTAGGAGGGCACCAGTCCACACCATTGAGCCACCGACGCTCAACGTATGTAACAGCCATATTTATATTGTTAAATCACTGCTCTCTCCAATGTAATGCGGAGTACTTGAACAAACGAATGAACAAAACATTTTGCGTATCATAAAAAGCTGCCTACTTAAAAGATTAGGCCGAGATCTACTCCAATGGGATTTATGTCCCAAAAGACGAGACTTCGCGAGTTGGTATTAAATATATAAATATCCACTGGCACATCGACGGCCCATTTGGTGTTGCGGTTGAGAGGTCGGCTGCAACACCAAGGGTTCCGGGTTCGATCCCCGGGCAGTACAAGCATTTTTGTGCATGAACATGTCTGTTTGTAATGGTCTGGGTGTTTTCTATCTATATCTATACTAATATATAAAGCTGAAGAGTTTGTTTGTTTGTTTGAACGCGCTAATCTTAGGAACTACTGGTTCGATTTGAAAAATTCTTTCAGTGTTAGATAGCTTATTTATCGAGGAAGGCTATAGGCTATATATCATCACGCTACGAGTAATAAAAGCGGAGCAACAATGAAGAATGATTCAAAATCGGGGGTATTTTTTCATACTTGGAGCTTCCGCTGCGTACGATGAGTAGACGGTTAAAGTTTCACAAAAGTCATGTATGAGAGTATTGTTCTCCTTTTAAAGGTCTACAAAAAAGTCCGCGACAGCATGTGTCTATCTTTTAAGGTTAGCTCACTATAACATATTTTTTGCTAAAAAAAATCTGAAATTGACCCCGAAACCTTTGAAGTTGGAGGGAGGGGAAATCCTATGTATAGTGATAAATGAAAGTACCGTGTTATCCCGACTTTAATGCGAGCGAAGCCGCGGGCAATAGCTAGTGTATGATATGTATGTATTTATGAAAAAAAAAATGTATTTAAGTATGTTTGTCCATTGTTTAGTACCCATAATACAGGCTTCACGCTTAACTTGGGGCTAGATGGCGCTGTGTGAATGTCAGTGGATATTTATTTATTTTATTTACACAGAGCCGTTTAGCCCCAAACTAAGCATTAGCCTGTAATATGGATACTAAACAACGGATAAACATACTATCATACATTTTTTTGTAAATACATACATAGAAAACACCCAGACCAATACATACAGACATGTTCATGCACACAAATATACATACATATTTGTACTGCCCGGGGATTGAACCCGGAACCCTTGGTGTAAGAGCCGACATCTCAACCACTTACACCAGATGGGTGGTCAGTTTTTAATTTGAATTATTAAAAATAACTTATTTATACTTCATGATCATCAGCCTATAACGTCCTTCTTAGAGTGTCAGCTCGTGGCACTGTAGTTGTATGTACGTATTTATTTATGGACTGTCTTATTTAAGGGATAGGAGAGAATTATAAAAAAAAAATATTTTTTACTGGGTAACAAAGAGTAAGGTAGTGTTAGAGCGCCGGTGCCTGATTGGTGTGAACTGTCGCCTTTCGATCTGGAGGGTGCAGGTTCAAGCTGATGATGATAATGAACAAAGAGTTGTGTGCCGATTTATTTATAGCTGCTAACCTTGAAAACTTGGAAAAGTTCTTCTATAGGACAAAAAATAGGATAAATCACTCTCCATCCTTTCAACTATCATATCGACATAAAAACAAACACACACACCTCTACATTTATAATATTACTATGGATGGTTAAAGCTCGCGCGATTCATGACTTGCGCCAAGCTCTCGGGTAGATTTCACTCCCTTCTACGGGTTTCTGCTCTACAAAAATATTATTAGGCTCCTTCCACGTATTATTGTAATCCGCTCACAAGCACACACTACAGAATCTTCTCGCTACAATTGCGAACTCTATTCGTAAGAGTCAATTACAATGCACACTGAGTTTTTGAGTAGGTATTGTTATGAATGAAATTTTTTTTAGAGATCGTTATCATGCGTAATGTATTGAGTGGGGTCCCAATTATAATCTTGAACTATTTGTTATCAAAATAATATGTCAAGTATCGTAATATATTATCTGTTTGTATACCATAAATAAATACCGGGATAGGTTCGGGCGTAGGTTCAAATCCCGCCACGTACCAATGTTTTCGAATTTTCGAAAATATAAGTACGTTATCCGACGCTCTTACGGAGAAAGAAAACATCGTGAGGAAACCTGCGCACGCTTGTGAAGAGATTCAAAGATTGTAAGTGCAGTTTACTACAAAGCCTTTTATGGACATGCTCGTGCCCCTAGGCGTTTCATGAGCCGATGATGTTTTCTGTCATCATCAACCTATAACGGCCCACTGCAGCCCACATGCCTTCCCGCACAGCATAGCTATTTATGGGGAGACTGGGCTGTAACCCACCACGTAAGCCCAATGCTGAGTGGAAGGTCTTAACGACTACCATCATAAGATTGTAACTGGGCTCCCACGCAACGGACTCATCTTTCTTTTCGGACAATCAGTGATTTATTCTGTTATGTTACAAGATATCAATCACAGATGTTTCATATTCTCTGGATATGATATATACAATTGACTTATGAAATCTACAAAATCTCAAATATATAGATAGCTATAGCTTCTAATACTTATGGATTTATTGGTATCTAAATTACTCCGATTTCGTCACTGACACACTGGTTTATCATCAAATTGTTTGGCTACTTCCTGAAGTGCTAGAAAGTTGAAATTTGGTATGTGAAATGAAAAAATACTTATTGATCTTTTTACAAAATGACAATGGAATAAGACCCTTAAAACCAATACAGATAATGATAAGGAAAATAATAATATGAAACTTAATAATGAAGAGGTCAAAAGGTCCCATTTCAGCTTGTGATGGAGCGGCACCCTTGGCAAGCGTTGCAGCAACGCTAATTTTTCAGACGGAAACCTGAGTTTAGTGTATAAGCAACAAAAAATTCATAAACGTAACTTTTGCCCTCCCTTTCCATTATCTGTGGTATTTTTTACTATCCATTCCATCGACAGGAACCACTTTTCTATCAGGTGGGCCGGTTTCATAGTTATAACATAAAAACCCTGACACTCGAGGAAAACATCGTAACAAGTTATTTAAAAGTCGGCGCGAAACTCTCGTGGGACGCAGATGAAAAATAATAAAGTAATGGCGGGAACTCGCAACGATTGGTTTTTTATTACGTAGTTATTACCGATCAAAGTAATTTATGGCCGCCCTATACCGGAGCCTATCTGCGGGGCTATTCTGTCACTACGAAAATATTAAATCGTTTTTGTTTCATTAATAAAATTCAGACGATCACCTAATAGACATCGTGTCCTTATAAAAGAAGAAAATATGTTTGCAGAACCTCAACAAACGCAATTAATTTCTCGTCACCCTACGCCGTAGTCATAGTACGTATTATTATTAGTACGAAATATAACCCCTGACGTGACGTGACCCAACAACGCGATAATTAATAGCTTTACCCGTTTGTGTAGCCTCACCATTATTACAGATCGAATGTCTGATGATTGACAAGTGTAATAAGTGATTTCGCAGTGCATCACTTCCAGTGTTCATTGTCGCAGCGATCCTCCGACAACGCAGCGCATCTCTCTCCCTTCGTCACTCCGTCGAGCCCATAGAATAATAACTAAAGCTTTAGTTATAATTCTGAGGTCGAGCCATTGAAATGACGTGCACGACGATACAACGGTCTATGGGGCATGTTTTTAAAAACATATGGGAAACGCCTGCAGCGACGACGCGCCGACAAGAGAACGCAGCGCAACGCACAAATTGGGCTTCGCCTTAAGAGTTACTCTCCGTAGAAGAACATTGCCTTTAGCCCGCTATTCTTTACATTTCAAGGTCACTCGAGAACCTTCCCGAGTAGATTATCCTGCATAGAACATAAAGGCAGTGAAGAAAATGTGGAAACGCCGCCGGGTTTTCCTTATCTTAAGACACGAGGCGGCCAAATCACCGCGTTTAATTTACAATAAAACCTAACACAAATGCAAGGTTAAAAATTCCTATTTTCGCCACAGTGCTAGCGCGGCTTGTAGCATACTTCTTACATAGAATAACAGAGGGCAGATCTGCCGTACGTTTGAGTATTAGTTAAAAAGAAAACACATTTAATTGGTACATAAATTAAAACAGTACAGTTTATTATGAAAAAGAAAACAAAGAACATAAACACTTAACATTAACCACCTTTGAAACATTCTTTTTTCACCACAAAACAAGCATCAAAATCGGTTCATAAACGATGGAGAAACCCGCAAACAAACTTAAAAAAAAAGGTTTCCCTCGACTTCTTTGGTCTCTATCATCAGACCATGACTTGAAGAACTGAAATGCCGGCGTTGGTCTTATGGTTAATTAAACTATGTCTCTTATTAAGAAAAATATATACAAATAAATATTATTATGCCATAACTATAGTCTGCCGTCTGTTTGTTTATTCTTTGGCCCGCATCTAACCGTGGACAAGGAATTCACGTCGGCGCAACCGCCATTTCGTGTTCCTGCTTTTTGGCTCCACAATTACATGGCTCATGCTTCCTTGCTTTTTAATTAAAGCCAGACTTGTTTATTAACTTTTTTCTGCTACCCTAGACCTGCGACCGTTGCTTCCTCGGGTTGCTTCCACCGAAAAAAGAATTAAAGAAATTAAAACGTTGCTGCGCCTTTGGCGGTTAAAAAAGTATCGTTTAAAAACAGAAAGCGTTTAAATGAGTAATGCGAGAGATTTTTTAAAATTATCTGTACTGCTTTGGACGTATAAGCCAGTGAGGTACAATGATATTCTGTATATATAAAGGTAGATACGCCATCCGTGCCACAAAAACGAACCGCCGAAGAGAGTTTGTACTTTTTTGTTTAGGTAAATGTGTTCGAAATTAGAAATATGTGTATGTGTGCTGTCACTACATTCGGAACACTTTTTTCGATTGTTTTGTGAGCATATTACGAATCCATATTTTTTCACATCATTGGTGTGGTAACGATATATATCTTAACTTTTCCGCTTTGTCTTTTTTTGTAGTACCTTATACAGTTGTTTCATGAACAATTATCTGACGTCCATTAGCTAAAACGCCGTTAACTAACGAGCACAATTTTTAATTCGGCTGATAAGTAATTTAAATTGTGCACGATTATCAACACTATTAGTGATGTTTTACATGCGAAATTCCTTAAAGTATGTTTATGGCGATAGATAACAATATAAGAGATGCCTAAAAGCTCAAGAAAGCTGTTTTCCATTCATTGAACATGGTTCTTCAGTTAGATATCGAAGAAATGTGCTCATTAGTTAACTGCGTTTTAGATGGCAGTTATGTTTTGGCATAGATAGTGTTTTGGGCTGTTAGATGACTGAAGGGAAATTACTTGATACTTGTACTATAAAAGGTGTTAACCTTTACGTGGCTTATTGACAATGTTACTGCCAGGTAGGCTTTTCTAGTTCTACTTGATTGGTAATCTTCTTTTAAACCGTTTTTAATACCTTGCCCATTAAACGTTACCACTTGTTGGTCTCCTTCAATGCAACTCTGTCATGGTCAGTCGTATCTCTTACCATCAGGTGAGCGTCTTGACCGTCCTGTTCACTTTAACATACAGAAAGAGAAAATCACTACAGCTAATGATTTTCACGCGGACCAATCTCTAGCATCGACATAGTGGATAGTATAACTTAACATCCAGGTCCCTAGTAACGGTAGTTCCACACCATCCTTCTACCACACCACGACAGTCATAATTGATGGAAAACTTCCACTTACCAAGGGGGTAATAAAACCAAACACGAGCTCAAGGAACCTTGAGATGCCCCTAAAATAGGGGCCTATTAATTCTTGGTGGCTGTTCGTTCTTTATGGTTGCAGTTTGCGGCTCACGGCGTGCCGCCTCGAGGGAAATTAGCGACTGCGATGTTCGCAGACATCTGCAAAACACCCAATTTTGAAAGTTTAAACTGCGAACGGCGTACGGTTTCTTTTTAATAGGCGAATGAGAAAAAGTGTGACCGGCCAATTTGAAATGGGGCAAGTGAGAGTTTATTTTTTTTTTGCATGCCATGCTTTGTATGGTAAATTTTGTAGGAGTAATATTTACTAGTTTACTTCTTAATAATAACAACTGGTGCTACCATCGGCTTTCAATAAAAAAAATCGGTCAAAAATATTTTTTTTATTTTTTTTATTGGTGCATAGCGGACGTTCCGTATTTTCAACGTTTAGACGCCGGTTTTCTGTGAGGCCGTGGTACTAATTTAGTTCGGCTAATTCTTCAGGAATTCAGTAAAAGCAGTGATTTTACAGTAAAAGCAGTGATTCAACAGGCCAAACCACTGAAGCGCTTTTTTTTCAAAGCATCAAAACTCATATTTTTAGTTTAGTATTTTAATCGTTTTTTATTATATTTATGACGTTCATAAGTGCTTTTTGTAAGCCTAATTTGAAATAAATGTTTTTGACTTTGACTTTACCATATTAAATAATATCGAAAATTCTCCTTTAGTTTTTGATACATAAGCCTACAAATTGACTACAGAGGAACATGTTTATTACTTGGTAAAATATCAGTCTATCCTACATCCGGGTAACATCAAAGCCCTCCTTCGAAAAGCTAATCTTAACGCGAAATTTACTACCGACCTCCAAGATTACTCAATTCTTTGAAAACGTAAGGCATGTAGTGCAGTGGCAGCGATATTTTTTTTATGGAATAGTTAATACTAGTTCCCGAATATATTACTAACTCGCAGACCAATTCTACTTGGCCGGCATAACTTCGAGAGAGAGACTTCAATTGGGCATTCAGCAAGTTAGGTCATGTTTTAACATAAGTACTCGGTACTCAGTTGTCTCGGTAGGTATCACCGGGTATCAGACTGTTCTTCAAATAAGTTTGTCAACAACAGTCCGTACCAAAAGAAGATTATATTTCACATTCTAAATTGTTTTTATAAATCTACATAATATTAAAGAAAGTAGTTTTAAATGTAAATTTAACGTCCAACACTGGGGGTTTCCGGCAGTAACTCGCTGCGTTGGGGTAATGTGTTTGCCAGACCCACGGAAAATATATATTGAACACTGACATTACAGAACTTAAAGTTCCCAACATTAAAAAAAGAAGAAGGAAAAGGAAATATGGAGTTGGGTAGAGGGATTTTTGCCTTTGTACCTTAATCAACGAAACACAACGAGCGTATTGTTGCAGGCTAGTACTAGATAATTAGGTACTAAAAAGTGTGGAAATAATTTTAAGAGGTCTACGTTCAGCAGTGGACATTTTATTCTGTAATAAATAATAAAATAAATAAATATCCACTGACATTCACACAGCGTCATCTAGCCCCATATTAAGCGAGAAGCTTGTAGTTAGGATAGTAAACAACTTAGGGTACTAAAAACTGCTAAACGTACTTTTTTTTAAAGACATACATATTATGCATAGAAACCCAGACCCATACAAATAGACATATCCATGTAAACAAATGTTAGTAATGCCCGGGGATCAAACCCGGAACCCTTGGTTGAAAGCCGACGTCTCACTTTACACCACATGGGTCGTCTAACTAGGTACTAGATAATTTAGAATTTTATCGCATTACATCGCATCGCAAAGAGTCGCAGTGCGCCACCGCCCTGCCCAGGCACTGGCGACACAAAGCGCTAAGGAGAGTTTGCGTCAATTTATTGAATTTTTCGTCCCTTAATCAGACGCGTAATGGCGCCCTTTGTGACGTACAGGGGATGCCCCAATAGCTATTTGTCATTGTAAATGTGCCACGCATATTGTTGCCAAGCAGAATGCGGTAGGAATTTGCGACTTGCCGTCCATTATTTGAAGCCGCTCATTCGGTAAAATGTTTATGGACGATCTATTAAAAATGATTTGACATCCTGCGTATAATGACGAATTTGACGACCCATTTGGTGTTGCGGTTGAGAGGTCGGCCGCAACACCAAGGGTTCCGGGTTCGATCCCCGGGCAGTACAAACATTTGTGTGCATGAACATGTCTGTTTGTAATGGTCTGGGTGTTTTCTATGTATAATATGTATGTATTTACAAAAAAAAAAAATGTATATATGTATGTTTATCCGTTGTTTAGTACCCATAATACAGGCTTAACGCTTAACTTGGGGCTAGATGGCGCTGTGTGAATGTCAGTGGATATTTATTTATATTTATATTTATTTATTAATGGTCGAGGCGTCTGCTAGTGCAGCAAGGGTTCCAGGTTCGCTTCCCAGGTAGTATAAACATTTGTGTGCATGAACATGTCTGTTTGTATTTTTTCTATATATGATGCATGTATTTACGAAAATATATAGGTATATTGTTGTTTGTACCCATAATACAAGCTCTGATTGGGGCTGGATGTCGGTGTGTGTATGATATTGGAGTTTTCCATTATTACATAGTTACGCTTAAGTATATCTACAAGGCTATGACAAGTACTCGTATAACTTACGTTAGTGTACGAATGATCTCATGTGTGTTTTACGCGTTGACATCGTAAAGTTTTTGTTGATGTGTGTAAAGTTGTTTTCGCTTATTCCGACTTCATATACCTATATTAAAAAGGATAAGCAAGTAGCACTGGCAGTGGGCAGGGTACTAGGTGGTAGACTTGATACTGAGTCGTCTACGTAGGTACCACCGCAGTGCCAGATATCGTCCCGTGAAACAGGAGTGTTATGCACTTTTGTGTTTCGGAGGAGGGCACTGTAGCTAGTGAAATTATCGGGTATAAGAGACCTAACATCTGTTGTCTCGGGTGACGGGCACAGTGCGGCATTGGTGGAGAATAATAATTATCTATGAGTTGTTGGTCACCATTAAAGCCGTTCTGTCATAGTTAGGCTATCACTTACCCTAGTTTAGCGTCTTGATCGTCTTGTACACTTTAACATTAAAAAAATAAATTTTGAACAGTGAATAGTTTATAGAGCGTCGGTGGTTCAGTGGTGTGAACTGTCGCCTTTCTACCGGAAGGGCTGAGGTTCAAATCCCAACACGTACCAATGTATTTTCAAATTTTCGAAAATATATGTACGTTATCCGACGCTCTTACGGTGAAGGAAACATCGTGAGGAAACCTTCATGCACGCCTGCGAAGAAATTCAAAGGTTGTGCGTGAAGTCATCCAATCCGCACTGGGCCGGCGTGGACGACTAAGGCCTAATCACCCTTCACGGGTAGGCTCGTGCCCCTCGGTGGGGACGTTTAATGAGCTGATGATGATGAATAGTTTATATCAAAAACTAAAATCTGAAAAACAAAAAACTATCAAATCGTGAAAAATAAACATACATACTTATATAATCAACGTATATATACATATGCGTTTATAGATGTTTGCATCCGTATTATGTATGCGGCATTAACTTCCAAGCTACGCCTTTGTCTGCGACGTCAAATTGTACCCTAAAAGGTACCGATAAAACATGTAACGAGGTAAGTTATGTTTCATGTCATTAGTTTTATGTCTCATTGACCTTTCTGTAGTCGACGTACCTTAAAGCACATAAACAGTTTTGTGCGCGACAGTATCCGCCGGTCGATTGATTAAAAACTTCCTTTACGGCCTTACATACGGCATCATCATTTGTCTTTGACTTAATTCTATTTTCCCGAATTATTACAGAGTAATGTTGACGGGAAATTAACCGTTTATGTTCAACGATTGTCATTTGTAGAGCGTAAAATTAGATAGGTACAATCAAAGCCAAAAGTCGTTTAATTAATTTATTGAAGTAATCCATCATTATCATCATCAATCTTTAATATCTCACTGCAGGGTGCAGGCCTTCAGTACACTGAGGAGCGATTGGCCTGTAACCGCTTTGTGTGCCAATGCGTTTCGGTGGGTGTTATCGATTGCCATCCTAAGATTGTAGCAAACGCAACGTGCCTCCCCCTGATCACAGAATTATTTGTTAAAAAACTGCATAATTGGTTTCCATTACATTCAACGTGGATCTTCCTATTTTGCGCCAATACTGCGGTCTTGGCTTCCCATGTCCAGTTCTACTGGCGGCTTTCGCTAGTTACAGCTAAATTTGCTGCAAAAATACACCACACAGTTTAAGCTCATTTCTTACTACTGTAGTTGTAACTTGGTTTATTTGTTAATCATGGTATTTTAACTGAGACCCTCTGTAAAAAAGTTGAATGTACGACCCCTTTTCAGTGGTTACCAGATTGGTTCCCAAATAAACACGTTACAATGTTAGCAAAGAGACGTAAAATAAACAAATGAGAGATGTCGTAACTTTTATAAAATAATGAACGCTTTTCTACTGAATGTATGAACTTTATTATTATTTGTCGTTTTATCTTTCTGCCTTCAACTATTGCAATGCTGGACATAGGTCTCCCATTGAGCGTTAGATCGCTCCGCTTTTCTCATCAGCTTCACCAGCGACTTTTCGGTTATCGGCGAGGCACATTGCTCCAACGGCCATCGGTTCTGCGACATACGTGACCAGCACTGCCACTTCAACTTGCGATCGGCGGGCTATGTGGTAACTTAGTTTCTTACGGATTAAATCATTTCTGATCTTATCCCTAGAGAGACTCAAGTATAGCTCGCTCCATTGCGCGATAGTTGTTTTACGGATTATAATCGTGGTTTTATAAAATATAAACGTTACTTTTTATAAATCAATGCAACACTTTTCTACTGAATGTAACGATTTTATTATTTGCGTTATCTCGCGGTACATTGATTTTCATATCAAACATTGCGTTGTTGTTTTACTCTATTTGCTGCGAGTTTAGTTTTACGATTGCTCCATTTTGGTCTGATTCCT
>PQWD01001073.1:0-46611 GCA_019425675.1 Leucinodes orbonalis
ACCGTGGGTGAAAGAGACAGCGTAGTGTTTTTGGGTATTATATCCCCAAGAATCATAGACAAGAATATTTTACAATCTCAGTAGAATCAACTGTACGAAGTTCTGAACCGTTGGTAGAGTCACTAGTTTAAAACTTCATTTTTAATTGACGATTGAAAGTGTCTTTTAGGCCCGTATTCTAGAACGAGACTCAAGGTTGTCCTTTACTTAGATTGAGGTAGAAAGGGATATCGTATGGAGCGCTATCTTTTTCCCAATATACTTAAGTGGAGATCAACGTTTGAGTCTCGTTCTAGTATACCGGCCTTAGACTTAATTGTATAAAGCAAATTTTGAGTTTGAGCTTAACAAGTATATAGATGTGTGTGCGCTATCGATAGGAGACTTAATTTTATACCCACTTTATCGATAGCAATTTCTTGTGCCGCAGGATCGATGACCGAAAAATATCTGCAATGCTTCCGTGCCCGTTAAGCCGTCGGTACATAATTTTTGTATCTGATTAAGTTGTATTTTGGTTACAGTGTGGAACGTGCACAGACTGGCATCGTGTTTTTGGATGAAGTGGACAAAATTGGAGCAGTACCAGGCATACATCAGCTCAGAGATGTTGGAGGTAAACATCTGTAGTCGATAACTAACTACAAAGTCTACAATCTAGTACCCTAGTAGTCAGTTGAAGGTATTTGTTGTCTCTGGTGTCGCGCGCATTGTGATATCGCCGGAGAATAATAACTGTCTATCAGTTGTTGGTCCTCGATACCCGTCTGCTATGGTCAGCGTATCACTTACCAATAGTTAAGCGTCTTAACCGTCTAAGATAAAAATATATTTTTTTAACTTATAAGTCTTCTACTCACTAAGGTAACACAATCTATGACTCAGTACCGAGTCTAGGTCCTAGAACCAGAATTCCCAAGCTGCTTTGCAATACTTTTCTAGACTCAGTCAGTTCAGATCCTGAATAACAATATTTGTTTATATAACAAGTATAATACAATCGATCTTACGGTGAAGGAAAACATCGTGAGGAAACCTGCGAGGAGATTCAAAGGCGTGGAGTCGGTCAATCAGCACTGGGCCTGCCTGGACGACTAAGCCCTTTACGGGTAGGCTCGTGCCCCTCGGTGGGGACGTTTGACCCATTGGACGCCTGGAATCCAGACACAATGGAAAATCTATTGTGTCTGGCCCCTTAAGGCGTCATTCGCGGTTAAAGGGCTAATGAGCTGATGATGATGCTATGATCCTCAGGCCAAGGTGTCCAGCAAGGCATGCTGAAGATGCTGGAAGGTGCTGTGGTGTCAGTGCCAGAGCGCAACTCTCGCAAGCTCCGAGGGGACGCGGTACAAGTGGACACCACCAACATACTGTTCGTCGCGAGCGGCGCTTACAACGGTCTGGACAGGTTGGTATATTTTATGTGAACGGGACGGTCAGTGCGCTCACCTGATGGCAAATAGCAAGTGGTACGCCTGACCATCTGTCATAGTTGAGTCGTCTAGGTAGGTACTACCGCAGTGCCAGATATCGTCCCGTGAAACAGGAGTGCTATGCACTTTTGTGTTTTGGGATGAGGGATTACTGTAGCATAATAATGTAAGTGACCTAACATCTGTTGTTATCCGGTGACGGTGTGCCCGTTACAAAAGGTTCACTTATTCCTGCATTGATGGAGAATAATTACTGCTTATCAGTGGTTGGTCTTCTTTAATGCCGCTATGTCATGGTCACATACCATTGCCGCTGACCAGAAACAATTTTTGTATTCCAGAAAAGAGCTATCCGTGCCATAGACGGCCTCAAATCACGTGACTCACTAAGGGAATTATTTAAACAAATAAATATTTAACATTACCGTCTCAGTACATCTAGACTGCTCATCTATGTACACAAAAATTTACATGTATTTTCAAAAAGTCAATAATCATGGTTTGAACACTAAGGAACAACACAAACTTGGCCGCGTTCCAAAATCTCAGATTGCATAAGGTCGGAACTCATTGTGGGATTAAGCATTAAAAATATTTATAAGCTACCACAAAATTAATTGATTACCCCTGCATAAGTTAAGTCTCATGTAAAGTCGATTTAATGAAAAAGCTTACTATAGTATTGAAAGATTATATAAATGATAAAAACTCATGGACATGTTGATTTCCACGCCTGCACTACTTTTGTTTTTTTTGTTATCATCTATTTAAAAAATAAAAGTGGAAAAAATAATTCTCCTATATATATATATATATCACTATACTTAGGAATCCCCTCCCCCTTACTCTAAAGGTTTACATTTTTGTTACATATATATAATACTGAAAAAAGTCTGGTATAATATCCTGCCCCCCTTCCCCTCTCTTTTAGGGCTTTTAGGGCTGATTTCCGAAAAAAGAAACATGAAAGATATATTGTTTGTGACATACAGCCTCATACCAATTTTTAGCTTTCTACCTTAAAAACTGCGGAAAATCAGATATGATACTTCCCCTATTTGATGGGCTTGAGGGTGGATTTTAGAAAAAAAAAATATGACATATTTTTCATTTATGACAAATAGTCCGCATACCAAATTTCAGCGTCGTTCTACAAAAATTGCGGAAAGTTCCATACAAACATCTAACCCCCATTTTAGGGAAGTGGGAGGTTAAAACGGGACAAAAAGTAGCGTAAAACCAATTCTAGGTAACCTTCTATCAACATACCAAGTTTCAATAAAATCTACCTTAAAAACTGCGAAAAATTGGATATGATACTTCTTCCCCTATTTGAAGGGTTTGGGGTGATTTTTGAAAAAAAAATATGCCATATTTTTTCGTTCTTTATAAATAGTCCGCATACCAAATTTCAGCATCGTACTACAAAATTTGGGGCATGTTCCACACAAACTTCAACCCCCATTTTAGGGAAGTGGGGGGTTAAAACGGGACAAAAAGTAGCCTAAAACCTATTCTAGGTTACCTTCTATCAATATACCAAGTTTCAAATAAATCTTCCTTAAAACTGAAAAAAATCGGATATGATACTTCCTCCCCTATTTGAAGGGTTTGGGGGTGGATTTTTGAAAAAAAAAATATGCCATATTTTTTCGTTCTTTACAAATAGTCCGCATACCAAATTTCAGCGTCGTACTACAAAAATTGCGGAATGTTCCATACAAACTTCCAACCCCCATTAGGTAGTGGGGTGAAAACGGACAAAAAGTAGCCTTAAACCTATTCTAGTTACCTTCTATCATTATACAAGTTTCAATAAAATCAACCTATACTGCGAAAAATCGGATGTGATACTTCCTCCCCTATTTAAAGGGTTTGAGGGTGAATTTTTGAAAAAAAAATATGCCATATTTTTTCGCGTCTGACAAATAGTCCGCATACCAAATTTCAGCGTCGTACTACAAAAATTGCGGAATGTTCCATACAAACTTCCAACCCCCATTTTAGGGGAGTGGGGGGTGAAAACGGGACAAAAAGTAGCGTAAAACCTATTCTAGGTTACCTACTATCAACTTACCAAGTTTCAATAAAATCCGTTCAGCCGTTTAGGCGTGAAAGCGTAACAAACAGACAGACAGACAGAGATACTTTCACATTTATAATATTAGTATGGATAATAATGCATAAAAATTAAAGTAAAAATTAAACATAATATATTGTAATGAGTTTTATTTGTGAAATATGTCTAAACGATTTTTTTTAATGTGTGATGTTTACGTTTTATTATTGATCATGTTTTGTATACACGTTTTTTAGTAATAATCTATTTTTAGTCTACAATTGGAACTGTATTATATATTTTTTTTATTGTTACTTGTTGTGTACGCCATAAATAAATACATAATGCTTGTACAGACTAGTGCACGCGTCCACACGTGTACACACACATAGAGCGAGCGGAAATGTCTTATTTAGTGCCCATACTACAGGCTTCACGCTCAACTTGGGGCTAGATGCGGTTGTGTGAATGTCAGTCAGGAAATGTCCAAGTGATATATCGCGACGTTTGTGCAGACTAGTGCAGCGGCGCAACAACGAGAAGTACCTTGGGTTCGGCGCGTGGGACGGGCGCGCGGGGCGGCGCGCGGCCGGGCAGGCGGCCGCCGCCGACGCCGCGCCGCACGCCGCCGCCGCCGCCGAGAACCGCGAGCGCGACGCCTGGCTGCGGCAGGTGCAGGCCCGGGACCTCATCGACTTCGGCATGATACCGGTACGGGGGCGCCGGCGCGGGGCGCGGGGGATACACACGCACCACACACGCGCACGACACTTATACACACACACGTACACATTCACACACACGCACACATTCACGCACACGCACACACATTCACACACACACACACACACACACGCACGACACTTATACACATACACGCACACATTCACGCACACGCACACACACACACACACACACACAACACACACACACACACATTTATGCATTCACATACACTTAGATGCGCAGGGCAGACATAGAGACTCATAGACACGCCAAAAAAATGATAATCTCACACACAAACACAGACACACATGCGCGCGGCAGACAGAGATACAAAGACAGTACATCGAAAAGACGACTTACACACAAACACCCATGTACATGCGCGCGCAGATATAAAGAGACACAGACAGAAAGATATGGACAGAGGGACGGACACTCGCATATATAACAGACACACATAAACATATACATAGACGGAGAAACCTGTGTGTGTATAGCTCTCTCTCTTTCTATGTATCTATCAGACAAACGTGTGTGCATCTACAATAACAAGCAACTAAACTCGTTTAGTCCAGTTCACTCGATTTGCATACGCCCTTAGAACATGTCATTTTCTAATGAGGGTTTTTGCAATGTAAAACCTCACTAGATGGCGCTACGTTGGTGAAAGGTCTAGGATAATTTCGATTGGTCACTGATGTTTTTTGTAGTGACATTAAATATCCAAATGTCACGCGAATAACCAATGGGAAGAGAGCAACTTGCTATTATACTTGACAGATTATTAAATTACAAATACCCTAATTGGTGTACTTTTTTTGTATGCAGGAGTTCGTTGGTAGATTCCCAGTGTTGGTGCCCTTCCACAGTCTAAACGAAGATCTGTTAGTACGGATACTAACAGAACCCAAAAATGCTATGGTAAGTCGTTTCTATTTACCTTTCTATATTATTTATTAGTTAGTCACATGGTGTTGCACAAATAAAGCCGTAGGTACATTGATCACGTGACACCCTGCAAGGGCACTGCAAAAAAATAGAGCGATGTACATATAATTTATTAATAAGTGAGATACATAAGTTTATCTATTTATATTTAAGAAAATTAGCTTGACAATATATTACTCCTTATCGTCATAAAACTCGTTTAAAGTGTAGAATACTTTTTATGAGAGATGTGTTTACAGTTTAGTAATTCTTTTATTTTGTTTGGTATATTGTTATAAATCGATATAGTCATCCAATATGGGCCTGATCTATTTGTAGGGATTTAGCCTGCGGACAATTGAGTTTTTTTTTAATATCTATTATTTATTCTTATTTTTGTTACACAATAGAACAAAATCTTATCAAATCTTTCTTTCTTTCATAATCTTTAGCGGCAAATACGCATCTCAAACTTAATTAAATTGATTTCACAGTTTTGTCATTTTACTACACGTAACTTTCATAGCTTCCAGACCGATTTCAGGCCACGGCGACGCATTGGCTGCGTTGATTCGCACGTAATTGACCGACTTAGTCAATTTTTGAAGTAAATGTGTTTTTCACTTTTACCAAATTTTTTGTTTCGTTTAGTATCCATAATACAAGTTTCACGCCACTTGGGACTAGATTGTGCTGTGTGAATGTAAATAGAAATATATACATTAATACTATTTATATTGTCACCAGTGGCACAGTACAAGTTACTATTCGCGATGGACAAGTGCGAGCTGTCGTTTAGCGAGGCGTTGCAGCGGTCGCGTCTATGCCATGGACGGAAGACTGGCGGCGCGTGGACTGCGAGCTATTATGTGAAACACTTATATATACCTCGTAAACTCAACTCAATAGAACTACGCGTTAACTGTTTTCAAATAACCATTATAAAAATAACCTGTCGCACTTCTTTCCAATTAATAGAATGATGAACCAGTTTATAACTTTGCTCAAAATTCAGGAATTTACGCCATCTCTTAAAACAGTGTTACAATAATATTACTTAGTCTTCTGGTACAAAAAGCTGACTTATCATTGTAACAATACTGTTTAAGAGATTGTGGTTACCCCCCAGGTCTGGATATTAATACTATTCACACGTTAAGCGAACGTCGATTATTCTTAAGGAGACAGTCTTAATTATGTCTAAGCATAATTGTGTATTTTGTTTCTCTTGCACACTTAATTGTAACCCTTGTCATGTTCTCTGTGCACGTAACTGAACTTTTTCCTTTTACCGCCAGAATTCCAGACACAATAGAAAATCTATTGTTTTGATGGATATATCGGACAGCCGCCAGACATAATTGATTTTCTAATGTCTATATATATGTAGAGTGGCCTCAAACATGGCATTGTTAAGGCGTCGGTGGCTCAATGGTGTGGACTGTTGCCTTCCGACCGGGAGGGCTACTAATGTGTTTTCGAAAAAATTCAATGTACGTTATCCGACGCTCTTACGGTGAAGGAAAACATCGTGAGGAAACCTTCATGCACGCCTGCGAAGAGATTCAAAGGTTGTGCGTGAAGTCTTCCATCCGCACTGGGCCCGCGTGAACGACTAAGGCCTAAACACCCTGTACGGGTAGGCTCGTGCCCCTTGGTGGTGACATTTAATTAGCTAATGTGCAATCATGTAAAAAAGTATGGATTCGTGAATGCTCAAAATTAATTGAAAAAAGTGTTCCGACAGTGATGCAATGAGCGTACATTTACCTAAACGAAAGATTGCAAACTGTACTCTCTGCGGCGGTTCATTTTTGAGGCACGGATGGCGTATCTACCTTCATATATACAGAGTAGTGATGTAACGAATATTGAATTTTTAACATTCGCGAATGCGAATATTTATCTTCAATATTTGCGAATGCGAATGTTAAATTTCAATAAAGCGCGTGACAAATATTTGACAGTTTTGACATTTCGTGCCGGCTATGTTGAAACGACTGCCGAGCCCAACCGATACAGGTTGAATTAACGAGTTAGTCACAGAAAGAAAGTTCATTCGAAAAGTTTTGTTTTGATTTAAGGTTCTAAAAAAAAAAGGTAAAGTTTTCATATTATGGAACAGTCATTACATATGAATAAATAAAATATATAAAGCTTGCTTATCTGTTGTTATTAATTCATATGCATCTGTCTATATAATAATTTCCTTTAGTTGTTAAAAAACATTCGCAAAATATTCGCATCGTTTTTTTTCGAATGCAATGCGATATCGAAAATATGTGAATATTCGCGAATGCGAATGCGATATTCGTTACACCGTACAGAGTATCATTGCTGATGTGATGATAGTTGAGACGAATGTATTTGTGGTATGTGAAATAATAAATCCACTTACTAACATCCCTGAAGGTATTAAATCTCAAATAGATTCAGCACATTGCCCGAGCCATGGAGAGGAAAGCAGCTCACATACAAAAACAAAGCAGAATGCCTCACCAATTAATCTTGGAGTAGAAAACTTATGTAAACTCACAGAACTATTAGTGACAGCAGTAGCCAAAGATAAATTCACCTACAAAACTTATAAAAACAAAATCAGTTAAGAATTAATTGCCCAAATGTTGAAGACTACAAGAAACTTATCAAAATAATCAGAGAAAATAACCTCATAGGACATACTTTCAATAGAAAAGAGGAAAGATGCTTCAGAATATAATAAAAAATCTTCATCACAGTACCCCCATCGCGGCATCAAAGAAGATATAGAAAAAACTGGTAATGTAGTTCAGGGAAAATAATTAATGCCAGTATGTCAGAACAAAACCAACATCAACCTTTTTCGTAAACCTGTTGCCAAATGCTAACAACAAACTAGTTAAAGAATTAAAGCAAATTCACAACCAGGCAATAATCATAGAAGACCCAATCCAACGATGCCAACAATATGGACACAGTAAAACCTATTGTGATGAGGCCAAATAGATGTGTAAAGGCGCTGAGTCACACAAAAACATCAGAGTGTCCAAAACCACGATCGTAATACGCCCAGCTACATGTGCCTGTGTTTGGAGTGCTCATCCTGCTAACTTTAAAGGCTGTGAATATACAGAAAATCATAGCAAGGAAATAAATCCGAAGACCAGGCAAAAAAAATAAAACTGACTCAGAGCCGAAAAAAATATACCAATGTAAGACTGCCTACACCAACTCCTTGCAGAGCAGAACACACCAACACAGAACTACAGCTATTCAAATGCTTAAAACACAACAACACCACAGCAATAAAAGATGATCAAATATGCCAGAGATCCATACAATTCGCTCATTAGAGCAGATTCTAATTAAACAAAGTGAAGTTTGACATAATCTTACAACAAATGAGTACCTTAATGGGCCTCATAACAACACTCATGACTAAATTATCAAAATGACTGGGCTGCGCATAGCAACCCTGGAACATAAATGGCTTCCCCAAATAAGGAAGAAATTGAAATGCTGATAAATAAATAAGCTTGATGTAGTCTCGTTTCAGAGCACACTGCACTAACAAAAGCAGCATTAAATAAACGATATAATATTTACACAACAAATCACCTGACGGAAACTGGGCATGCTGGAACTGCAATAGTCATACGCAGCTCCATAAAACATCATCTATTGCAAGAATTCAAACTTACCACATTCAGGCTACAGCTGTTGCCGTGGAAGAGCGAAGGGCACTTACCCTGGCTGCAGTCTACTGCCCTCCAAAATACAAAATAAGCGAAGACATGTTTTCGCAATCTGGGGCACGGCAGTGCCCCGCCAAGTCGAGCGCCGAAGCAAACACTGCCGTACCATCCTTTACAGGATCCATTTCGCCGCATTTTCAGGCCCGATTTGAGAACCTTTGGATAATACCAGAGCGCTGAAATTTTCGTCATCTAGTAAGATATTAATAACTTACTTTAAATCCAACATTCAAGTCTGTAGGTCATTTAGTTCCGACGTTAAGCGAAAGCAAGATTTCGCATTTCGACAGACACTCACTCACTCACTCATGATCATCAAAATAGAACTAGTACTTCCATTAACTCAGAAAGCTGAAATTCGGTACAGAGTTAGGTTTAATGGCTACATAAAGGGAAAACTATGAAAACTTCGAAAATCGAAGATCTGGAGTACCTGGTGACCCTGCTTAGATAAGAAAATCATCAAAATAGAATAGTACTTCCCATTAACTCACAGAGCTGAAAATTGGTAACAGAGTCAGGGTTTGATGGTTACATAAAGGGAAAAGATAATAAACTTGGATAATCGAAGATCTGGAGTACCTTTTGACCCTGTTAGATAACAAAAGAGCCCGCCAAACTATAAGAGATTGACATACCGCCTTTAAACAATATATATTTAACATGGTGGGCCGTTCATCCAATGTCAAAAAATCGGGGGCACGTAGTGCCCCGCAAGTCGAGCGCGCATAGACCAATACAAACAGACATGTTGGTGCACACAAATATTTGTAGGTACTGCCCGGGGATCGAACCCGGAACCCTTGGTGTAGTAGCCGACGTTTCAACCATTACACCCAATGGGTCGTCTAATATTGCTTTCAAGTTTCTACAAAAAGAAGTAAATCTCCACCAAAAACATCTCTGTAAAAATCTAGCCAAGTCTCGATGGAGCTGCTTGATTATCTCTAAAAAGTAATGAAATCAAGACAAAGACGTGCCAAGTCTAAGGTTCCTTACTGCAATTAATTATTATTATGGTTGATGTTGTGTGACTTGGCCGTTAAGAACACAAGGATACAAGTAACGCCCTTCCCCACAGTTATCTCCTCTTCTGACTTCCTACTTGTCAGAAAGGATATTTCAAGTGAGGGAAGATGGAGCAGTATCACAATTTCATGATATCACTACAGGAGTCCCTCAGGGATCGGTGTTGGCCCTGTTCTGTACGTAATATACACTGCAGACCTTCCATTGCATTCGAAGATCACAACAGCAACATTTGCTGATGATACTGCTATTTTGGCTAGCAGTTCTGATCCAGGACTGCTTCCGCTACTCTCCGCGGGTCTCGATGACATAACAAATGCTTAAACAGTGGCGGATTAGAGCAAGTGCAAACAAATCAGTTCAAGTAACATTTACGCTGAAAAAGAAATTGCCCACAGTAACTCTTGATAACTACATTCTTCCACATAATTATACTGTCAAGTATCTGGGAATGCACCTGGATCGACGACTTACCTGGAGACATCACATAAAAACTAAAAGAGAGGAAATCAATATAAGATATAGAACCTATACTGGATGCTGGTCGAACTGAGGCTCGCGATCGACAATAAGCTACTCATCTATAAGGCCATCCTGAAACCAGTATGGACATATGGATACAGCTTTGGGGTAGCTAGTGACAGCAACATAAGCATTCTACACGCTCCAAAATTCCATATTGAGAACAGTGGCAAGAGTGCCATGGTTTATTAAGAACGCTGAGATACACGAGGAACTTAAAATCAACACAGTAAAGGACGAAATACGCTTTAGCTCTGAAAAATACAAACACTACTTTCAATACACCCCAATATGCTAGCAACTGATCTGGTCAACCCGAACAACACAAAGCGCCTAAAGCGAAAAGTATCCTCAACCCCATGAGAGCGTTCCGATAGCTCTACGTCTATGGACAATAATATGGTTGTTATCTCGCTGGAAGATACGTACCCCACGACAGTCTGCACACAACTCATCCGCCTATAGTCGATGACTGATTGCGGATTCCCAAGAGGACATAAAAAAAAAAACTTACTAAGTAATATCAGATTATATTATACCGTCTATATCTATTGTACAATTATCACGAAACAATAATCACTCGTATGACGTGCGGTCTGCGTCAATGTCAATCTCCTCTCTGCGGCCGTAGACAAAATAATATTGGACTCATTGAGTGTGTCCGTGAGTCGATGAGCGCGGTCGGTATCGATTCGACATCGACAACTGGTGCACCAATGACTTCTTAATAAATATGTATATATATAATTACATTTAATATTAATAAGACATTGTCTTATTAATATTAGAGCGTCGTGGCTCAGTGGTGTGGACTGTCGCCTTCCTACCGGAGGGCTGAGGTTCAAATCCCGACACGTACCAATGTATTTTCGAATTTTCGAAAATATATGTACGTTATCGACGCTCTTACGGTGAAGAAAACATCGTGAGGAACCTTCATGCACGCCTGCGAAGAGATTCGAAGGTTGTGTGAAGTCGTCCAATCCGCACTGGGCCCGCGTGGACGACTAAGGCCTAATGCCCTATACGGGTAGGCTCGTGCCCCGTGGGGACGTTTAATGAGCTGATGATGAAGACATTGTGTACAGTAGCCTACATATTCTTGTAGGAGAACCTGCTGCGGAAGTGATGTTCGAGATCCCGGGTCGGACATCGCGTGTGTGCACGTCCGAGGGCTGCGTGCGGCGCGGGGAGCCGCCGCGCTGTCGCGCCGCCGGGAGCCCGCGCGCCGCGCGCACCACGCCGACTGGCCCGAGTGCGCCTGCACACACTGTACGTATACAACACACATTTCCCAATACACGAGATGGGCCAATTCTTAACTGCGTCTTTCATAGGGCGTAATGCCATACTCACCACGCTTGGCAGCGGTATGGTGAGCGCAGAGATACGCCAGTACCTAAGTGATGCTGCTGCCATCACTTGGTGGAATTTTTCCCTCTTCGCCTTCTACACACCCTAGAAGAGTAGGGTGATGACAATCGTTTCTACTCTGCCGTCACCACACGGCAAAACGGTCGGAGAAGACGGAATTACCGCAGAACTTTGAAAGCAGGTGGCACGCCAGCTTAAGACCCTTCAGAAGCTCTTTAATTCCGTGATCCGTGAGGGTGCGACGCCAGAGGCGTGGAGCAATGGCGTGGTGGTGCTTTTCTTCAAAAAAGGCGACAAAACCTTGCTGAAGAATTATAGACCCATCACGCTATTGAGTCACATTTACAAGTTGTTTTCTAGAGTCATCACGAACCGTCTCGCTAGTAGGTTTGACGACTTCCAGCCCCCGAACAAGCCGGGTTCCGCAAAGGCTTCAGCACCATAGACCACATACATACGCTGCGGCAGGTTATACAGAAGACGGAGAGTATAACCGGCCATTATGCTTGGCGTTTGTGGACTATGAGAAAGCCTTGATTCGATCGAGACTTGGGCTGTGCTTCAAGCCCTCCAACGGTGCCATATATTACCGCTATATCGAAGTATTGAGATTCTGTACGAGAGCGCTACTATGTCAGTCCGAGTACATGAAGAGCTTACACAACCTATCCAATTGCACCGAGGAGTGAGACAGGGAGACGTTATATCTCCGAAACTGTTCACAGTTGTTGGAAGATATGTTTAAGCTGCTCGATTGGAAAGGACTTGGCATCAACGTAATGGCGAGTACATCACTCATCTTCGATTTGCCGATATATAGTAGTCATGGCAGAATCCATGGAGGATTTAAGCACTATGCTCGAAACCCTAGACAGAGCTTCTCAACAGGTGGGTCTTAAAATGAACATGGACAAGACGAAAGTCATGTCTAACCCATGTCGTACCTATACCGATATCAGTTGGAAGTTCTGTCCTCGAAGTTGTGACGAATATGTGTACCTGGGACAGGTAGTCCAAATGGGTAGGTCCAACTTCGAGAAGGAGGTTTCTCGTCGAATCCAATTAGGATGGGCAGCGTTCGGGAAGTTAAGGCAGATCTTTTCGTCCAAAATACCTCAGTGTCTCAAGACGAAGGTCTTTGACCAGTGTGTGTTGCCAGTTATGACATACGGAAGCGAAACGTGGTCGCTCACTAAGGGCCTCTTGAATAGACTCAAGGTTGCTCAGCGTGCTATGGAGAGGGCTATGTTAGGTGTCTCCCTACGCGATAAAATCCGAAACGATGATATCCGTAGGAGAACTAGGGTGACCGACATAGCCCAGAGGATTAGCAAGTTGAAGTGGCAGTGGGCAGGGCACATAGTGCGTAGAACCGATGGCCGATGGGGCGGAAAGGTTCTCGAGTGGCGTCCACGTAACGGAAAGCGAAGCGTAGGCCGACCCCCAACCAGATGGACGGATGATCTGGTTAAGGTGGCGGGTAGCAGATGGATGTCAACTGCAAGGGATCGGTCCGCGTGGAAATCATTAGGGGAGGCCTTCGTTCAGCAGTGGACATAATTAGGCTGTAATGATGATGATGATGATGAGATGGGGCAAGCCGCGTTTAAAGTGCGACAAATGTAAGCTCAACGAGCATACACTGGCTGCCAGTTTTACGTCTGTGAGACGAGTCAAAGACGCACGAATATTAGAAAAAATTACGTTTCTTCCAAATGCCATCCTGTGGCAATTGTAACATGCCATCATAGCAATGAATCAGTAAATTTACCAAGAAATATAATAACTTTTCACAGGTAAGAACCGAAAAGAAATTGCGACACTGGGACTGCCTATACACTGCCTATAAAACAACGGATAAACATACTTAAATACTTTTTTTTTGTAATTACATACATTTTATACATTGAAAATACCCAGGCCCATACAAACAATGTTCATGCACACAAATGTTTGTACTGCCCAGGGATCGAACCCGGAACCCGTCGTCAAATGTATTGGTAAACGATCTCAATTTTTTTGTCACGTAAATATCTAAAAACTCAATTTATAATACACATGCAAATTTTAATAATGTAGGTACACTGAGGACAAAGATATTAGGTTTTTACTGAATGTGTATGATTCAGGAAATCTGCGCACGCTTGCGAAGAGATTCAAAGGTTGTGTGTGAAGCCGGCCAATCCGCACTGGACCCGCGTGGACGACTAAGTCCTAATCACCCTATGCGGGTTTGCTCGTGCCCCTCGGTAGAGACGTATAATTACTGACGTATAGTTGATGATTAATACTTTTATCTGTAGTATAAACTTGCAAGTACTTACACGACTTCTATCTAAATGTTAACGAATCTTCCTAACACAACTATGTAATGCTTACAAATATAGAGAAACATGATTAAAATTTGTGGCGTTTGTCAATAAACTAAATCCCTAAGTAAACTGCCTTACTATACTTACAACGCATGGGATTTTTATGTATGAGATGTTTATGACTTCGAAATTTGTTGTTGTAAGGCGTTGGTTATATAATTTTATTACAAAACACGTGTATACGTCTATGACGATAAAGTTATAATTTTCGTTATCTAGTATCTAATCGTAGCTCATGGATGCTTAGTTTTTCTAGCTACAAGTATGGTATAATGGATGAAAATGTAGCAATTTTTAATTTGTCATTGTATAATCATTATATTATATTATTTATAGCTTCATCATCATCAGCACATCACACGTCCCCACCGAGGGCAGGAGCCTACCTGTAAAGGGTGTATAGGCTTTAGTTACGCAGGCCCATTTAATTAAACCGACTTCACGTTATGCTTTGAAGACGTGTGCAGGTTTCTTCACGATGGTTTCCTTTACCATAAGAGCGTCGAATAACGTACATATAATTTCGAAAATTTTAAAACACATTGGTACGTGGCGGGATTTGAACCTGCACCTTTCAGATTGGAAGGCAACGTCCACACCAATCAACACCGACGCTCTCAACAAATGGTAACATGAACAAATTAATCGATTTTCATATTTCTCATTGCAGAGACTCGAGACACCAGTGTCGCCATCAGTCACTCAGGCGCTGTGAACGAGTACAAGTATGGTGGTTGTAGCGAACGATTTTGTTTTTAATTTGACATTGCTAACTCTACATTTGGCAATGGGGAATATAAACCTTAATTACTAACGCTTAAGGATGAAATTGTGCAAGCAGCTATAGGCAACCGATGACAAAGGAATAACTAATTTGATTGACATATTGCAAACTCAACATCTAGTAATGGGAATATAATCTTTAAACCCTTCCATTAAGTATCAAATTGTGCAAGTAACAGGTCGCAAACGATGACAATAGCTTTATTCATTTGATATTTTTTTATTAATTGATGGAAAAAGATAATTTAACAGTCATTATTTTTATATTGATTATTTATAACATGGTCAAAGTAATGAGAATAATGGGTAAATATCGGTGTCACCTGTCGATACAATATGAATATTATTTTAGTAATAGGGTAAAAATTTAATTGTGAGATCTCGATATACAATTAGGGGAACTAACAAAACAGTTGCTCGATTATCGACTTATTATTCTCTCACTTTTAATGAAATAAGATGAACAATGTAAACAAATGTTAGACGTACAGTTTACGTAACTCGAATATCTGTCCCTACTCGTTGGTATTATTAATCCCTTAACCCATTGAACGCCAGTAATCTAGACACAATAGATAGTCAATGGCGCCTTAGAGCGGTCAAAGGGTTAAAGGCCATAAGATTTTTCATAATTCATTGGTTTTTAACTCTTGTGTTTTCAGTTTGTTGTTGTGTTCTTAAGGTTCAAATTAGGGTGGATAAAAGCTCTGTCTGTGATAGGGTTACCATAGCCGCCGTGTAATAAATACTATTTGTTGTCAAAAATCTATGGCACGTAAAAAGCTAATGATTAATTACATAAAGTAACGTATTTGGTATCAAAATATCGTGGCAATGTGGGACGGATTATAAAGTGTTTTGTTTAGGTATTATTATTTCATCCTTAGCACATGTAAAAGTTTGTTAATATTTCTCATCTTATTTCATTGACCAATTTCAAGAAAACAGTTTGTATTGTCAAAGTCTGTGCAGAATCATAACAATCTAAAATTTAATGAAAATTCTATTTTATCATTATGTAGATTGATTGCCAATGAACCCTAAAAACATTATATAAATTGCGGTTCTCTAATGCCCTGTAATAAAAATGGAAAAGTTTAAGTATGTACATGTCTATTATTAAACCGCCTGGAATCAAAATTAAAAATCTTTGGTGTCTAGGAATAATCGGCGTTTAAAGGGTTCAAGACATTTTGCTTGGAACGTATATTCTCTGGACGAAATTGTGTACCTCAAGAATGGCGAAAATCTAGTCCAGCGTTATGAGTATTAGAATTAAAAACTGCAAAAAAAAACATAAAATAGTTATTGACTCTAGATACATAATGCTAACACCACACTAACGGCTAATATCTAACGCCAATTAAAGCAATAATTTTAAAAAATGTAGCTTTCAATCTTTGATATTTCTAATAAAATGTTCGCCAGGTTATAAACATCCACGTAACTACTGCCAAATTATCGCGTGGTGGCTACACCCGAAATTAATGCCCATTGTCGCAACAATTATGGTATTTACCGTTAGTGTGGCCCCAGCAAAACTAGTGTCAAGTTCTCATGATTCCCCTCTCGATTGTTTTAAGATATCAGAAAATGCAATAAAATGTTTTCGTTTGTGTATAATATTAATTTGTATAAAAAAAACAACAACCGCTTCCACCAATCCTTGTATTGTTTGGGCAAGTCTGGTTCAGACACGTGGTGATCTTATTCGTAGTTCCTTACTATAGTTATGTTGAAAAATAATAAAAAAAACGTATGTTGTATCGTCGACGCCACCATACAACATTACTCTTGTGATGTAAATTACTGTAAATATTAAATAGAATGAATAGAAATGTTTTATATTTAAGGTATAAATACAATTAGGTTCATTGCTATGTCCAACTTAAGTTGTAAGTACGAAAAATTACACAAAAAAACGGTAAAAAATTGTTAAGACTTTAATAGCAGAATTTTATATTTCGGTCGGTCAGCACTGAAAATGACGTTTTGACATTTGTTACAATTATTATATATAGTTATTTTTTATTTATAGTTGTAAAGTTGTAGTGTGATTATAGTGTACTGCGTCTGGTTAAGATATGTTTTGGAATTGACACGGTCAGTTCTATATCTTGTTCATTTTATACCAAATTCATTAGTATTGTATAAGTTTATAATGTCCTTTTACGTTAAAAACTAAAAAATACATAAAAAATAATTGGTAGTCATTCATGAATTAATAAAAATGGCCGTGTGATTTTCAAATAAAAATACCTATTTCAAGATGCGTTTGGATACATAGTGAGATATATTGAAAGAATTGTAAGTTATAATCACATTGCAGCTGAAGTTGAATAGTGTAAGCCTATTTTCAAATTAAAATATAACGAAAACCAAAATATTTTTTTCTTTCTCCTTCCTTGTTTGTTCCTTGTATGTTTTATAAGCAGTGATATTTGATAAGCAAAGTGTTATGTAATATATGCGTGCCAAGTCCCATTTGTGACTTTAGGGCTTTCACCATCTAATACATTTACGGGTGTAAGAAACATTATTTGATGTCTTTGCTAAACACTGTAAAAAATGGGCTCCAGTGTGATCCCTAAAGCACTCCTGAAGAGCCTGAAAACACAACTGAGTAGACACTAACAATTAGGTCTCTTAAAATATAAGATGTTATAAAACCATGTAATCATGCAGCCTGTGATACTATAATTCAAAAATAATTCAACAAAAAAATTGTGATCCACTTTATCAAATGCTTAACTAACATCCGTAAATCTGATAGAACCACAGGCTATACGAGCGATCATATCCATGCTATAACGTGGTTTCTACAAAAGGTGTCTGCCATAGAAGGTACTTACTCCATATATTTACCCAGAACTATATGTTTTTAAGGTTTTCTTATAAATTTATTTAAATTTTGACCAAGTTCACAGAGCTTAATAATGCTTATTTGTTACAAAGAAATAAACACACTTTTTCAAAAATTTATTGTACTTAAAAATATTGAACAATAAAATTGATTTTGAGGTTTCAGTGTTAGACAACCAAATTCCTTTTCTGATCAAATTGTTTGTAGCTTTCAGTCTTTGCTATTTCTAATAAAATGTTCGCCAGATTATAAACGTCCACGTAACTAGTGTATAATGCGGTCGGTGTAAGTCTGACAACGTTCGGGTCTCTAAAATCTGGTACCACTCCACGTGCCTTTAAAGCTAGACTGATTCTATAACCTTCCTCGTGCTCTAAACATACGTGACCACCCCTTTTACTATCTTCCTTGGGGATTCCCAATAGAAAATCCATATTTGACTAGCTTCTTCTCAATCAGATACATTAAGTATCCTGTTATATGTAAAGACTTTTTTCGAATATTAGAGACTCCAGCTTCCATGATGGTCCTTAAAGAGCCGTCCAAGCTGGCCATAGATAATAGAGACGGACTTCCAATTTGCAATCCACTGGCATCTTCCTGGTGCTCAAACTGCTGACGGAGAAGAAACTGCGTCTCCCGTTTGTTTCCGAACCAACCAGCCAGCCCCGGAAGTTTCTCGAAGTGGCGGCTATTTAAATACAGAGCAGCGGTAGCGCCCGGACCTCCGTTCAAATATTTGTACGTACACCAAATCGCAAAATCTGCGTCCAAATCATTCAAATCGATTTCTATCGCTCCAATGGCGTGGCACAGGTCCCATCCGATTATTATGTTCCTTTCTTTCGCTGCCTTGGTTACAGTCTTCATGTCGACGATTTGAGCGGTTCTGTAAAACACAGTTGGTAATAATACCAATGCTACATCCTCGGTCATATTTTTGATAACATCATCTTCACTTAAAAACTTCCCATCTACGCTCTTAACAACTTTGACTGCGTCATCAGGGTCGTACCCTTTCAATCTCACTTGACTGTCCACAGCATATCTGTCTGTAGGAAAATTAATATCGTCCACAAGAATTTTGTACTTTTCTTTAGTTGGTTTATAAAGGGTGCTTATAACTTGATGTATATTAGTAGTGGTGTTTCCGGTAACTGCTATTTCGTTTTGATTAGCGCCCACCAAAGGTGCCATGAGCTCCGCGAGGTAATCTGAGTATTGGTAGTATTTGCCGTTATCGGTGTTCCAGATTTTAACGCCGTGTTCTTTCCACTCGGCGATCATGTTGAGTACGGCTTCTTCAGCATCTTTTGAAGCCAAGCCTAAGGAATTGCCGCACATGTAAATTGTACCTTTCTTCAAGTAAAAACGTTGTTTGAAGTGTCCGAGCTGATCGTTGTTATCCATTTCGGCAGCATATTCAATGCTGTCTTCATATTCTTTGTCCATGGTGTGACTGGTCTGGCACCTCCGGTGGAAAATTGTATTGTGGATTGGAAGACAAAACTTTTTCGTTAATATAAGCCGTGGCTGGTGTTATCTATGATCTATCATTATAAAGATACACATTGACTAGGTTTGTAAACTGTAAGGAGAGTTATCACATGCCTTGTTTGTACGAAAATAAACTGATGATTCTTGATATTCCTAATGTACATTTCAATATTCTCTTCTCTTCGACCTGGTGCAGTCCACTGCAGAGATGCATAGATCTCCCTCCCGCTTCGCTATAATGGAGCATGTGAATTCATGTGATATTCAAGCGTTTAACTAAATAGGTCTATTTGAATAAAGTAGGTAGGTACTTAAAGGGCTTGAGGCTAGATGGCGCTGTGTGCATATCAGAGGTTATATATTTCTCCCTTCTCTTCGCAGTCCACTGCTGGCCAAAGCCTCATTTTGCGCAAGATATTCCGGTCCTCCGCTTTTACCATACGGCAACATCGGGCCGGAGGGCGTCCTACTCTACGCTTGCCAAGGCACGGACCACTCCAGAACTCGTCTGCTCCAATGGCTATCGGTTTTTAATTTTGAGAGATGTTTAAATATATTTAATTTAAGGGGCGTACCTGCCCCTATATCTGATGTTTTTGAAAAATAATTAAATATATTTTGGATCAGTATAGTTAGGTTACAGCTTTATTGTCACAATTCCTATTTACTTTGCCTTAGATACCTATGATAACGCTTGTTGTATATAAATCTTTTGAATAAATAATTAAAGACAAATATAATACGCAAACGCCCCCACGGGCTTAAAAGTAAACTCAAGTTAGATAACGAATAGAAATAACATGCCTGTTTAAAAGAATAAAAATTTGAAAATAAATTATAAAACAGTACAAATTACAGGCATTTAGGTTTTTTAGTATTTAAGTGCATTATCCATTTTTCAAACAAATTACTACTGGGGCGCCTCAATAATAATGAGAAATATCTTCTTAGAAGAAAAAAAATTAAGGGCTATTAGAGAACTGTGTCGTCAAGTCTCAGATGACGCAATTTTAACACTAAATGTATTTAGTTAAAGAACAAGATATTTTATTTTGTGATATTTTAAATGGGGTTTTTAAACAGCTACGACTTAGACATTACATCTTGAAGATGGGGATTTAAAATTTGTTTTTTAACCAAGTCAGCCACCATGTGACAACCACATAGTTATACTTATGATCTATCATGAGCATGGATTAACAATGTACGTTATTCATGTATTAGCAGTGCGAAAAATTATAAAACTTGATCCACGAGGATCCATCTGACATCCAAAATATATGTAATACCTCCTTGAAAAAATCGTACTGAAATATGAAAGACATTTTAAAGATCTTGTGAGGTCAAATGTCAAAGATTCCATTTTACCGTTAATACTTAGTCTAAGCAATTAACAAACAAGCAAACAATTATCAATAAATATTGCAGCTTTAACACCATGTACAGACTCACAAAAGCCTTCAAAAGCTTTTTATCTCGACAACTTACAGTAGGACGAAGTGACTACAACTTGTGTTGGCCGAAGCCGGACTATGGCCCATGGAAGTAATGAGATCCGACCTCATGAATGGAGTCAAAGTCGCTTCGGCAAAACCATTAGGCGCGCAGATTGGAGCTTGTACCATTATGTACCAAGTGGGTTATTTACCATATGTTACAATTAGGTAAGGGATTAATGATGGCATGGGACAGCCTGATGAACCAACGACTTGTGAAAAGTTGCTGGTAGAGGCTGGATGGAAAATTCAATTGACCGGGATATCTGCTGTAAACGACGAATGCCCAGTATAGTTGTCAGTGGCTGCGATAGGGTGAAAAGATAATGATGATCCTAATAAAACCGCTGGTACCGACCGCTTTTTTCGGAATGACTTCGCTGTTGGCCGCAGATGGCGGTCACAGCTTCAAACAAGAAACCAAGTGCCTTCGGTTTAAAGCACATTAAGTGGAGACGTCACTTTAAAATAGTTCGGTTACCCATCCAATAATTGACCATATTGATAGTTGCTTCTCTGATACGTCCGTCATTTGAACTCGCTAGCTACGCCATCAGGCCTCCAGTTTAAAATTTCTGATACAAATGATAGACGTATGAATCTAGACAAGGTAAAGGTGCCACCTGCTCTGATACTAGTGTACAAACAGATCTGACCGGATGTTATCTCAGTACCTACGGTAAAATGTACTTATAACAGGCAGGGTCTCGCTACGAAGTGGACGACCAGATTGGAGCCAGCCACTTTCTTCGAGCGGCATCAGGAGCATCAGGTTGTGGTTACTCCGCATTCCTGAAGTCCCGATATATGCAACAGTGCGGTGGTTACCTGACCTGCTCTTCGGACCGGCAGTCCGTCGCCTACACTCTGCGCTGTCCCATCACTATGTTCCCAGATCTAAAGAATTATCTCTTGGATGCCGCTGCTAGGTAATCTTTTCTTTATTTCTAGAAAAATGTTAGCCTCTACTATTAGGAACCCACGTCCTATTTGAGCTACACTTCCTTAAGTCTTAAGCATAATTTGATGGTGGTTGAGATTCGGCCCGAATCATTGAGAGTCAACGGGGAATCGGCCCGTAAAATAGAAGTGTCTTGAACTTCTGTATTTTGGGATGAGGACACTAGCTAGTGAAATTACCGAATCATATAAGAGACCTAACATCTGTTGTCTCGGGTGTCAGGTTCAGTGCAGCGTTGATGGAGAAAAATTAACTGTCTATCAGTACTTGTTCTCCATCAAGTCCGCTCTGTCATGGTCAGGTGTATCACTTACCATCAGGTGAGCGTCTTGACCTTCCTGTACATTTGGTAACATAAAAAACAAATATTTCAAATTGTCAATCAGACCATGGTGTTCGTTCTTCATTAAGATGCTGCTACCACCAGTGGGAACTAGACGACTAAGACGCTCACCGAGAAACCTCACGAGAGCAACGCCCGAACAACTTGTTATGGATTTAATACAAAAAGCGTCTTTCCGCGGGCCACTCTCGAATTCAGTTTTCTGCCCGGAAGACCGGATAGAAGATATCACCCAAGATACCTTGCTGGGCTTCACGGAAACTAACTATAAAACTGTTCGATGTACAGTCGGAAGTGTCGGAGTGCCGTTTGAAGAGACACTGAAAATGGCAGAGCGGATAAATCTGAAGCGGGTATTAATATTTCTGCACTAATTTAATAAAGAGTTCGTTTGTATATATCCATCAGCGGCGGCTAAAGGGTTAAAGCCGGTTTACCGGTGCAGGTGAAGTTAACTTGGATCTTTGTGACCTACCCATAGATACTGGGATCACTCACAACCTGTGTTGTATTTTATGTTCCGCAGGAAAAACCCGAAGACTCGTGCACATTACCATCATTCCCGAAAGCTGGCTACGAGTTCCATGACCTGGGTCCAGGCAGCGATACTTGGATTGCCCTCGCTGTCCCCGGGTGCAGCAGTCGTGACATCTCGTGAGATTTGTTTTAAAAGGGAGGATCGTAGTTAGGGGTCATCACTAGTCTAAAACGGCCCACTGCAGGGCACAGGTCTTCCCACACGGCATGGCTATGGGAGTTTGGTCGTAACCCACCATGCGGGACCGGTGTGTATTGGAGGATGGCTCGCATACGGGTCGCCTGGTCGTAAATGACACCGCTGCTCAAAGGTTGCACAATGTATATGCTTTTATCTATCTTCATGGGCCTTGGATTTGAATCCCGCTGGGTTTCTGCATAGTTGATGTCACTGTACGATATTTTCTACTTTCGACCGCCAGTCCTGCTATATTGATAGTACCTATTCTTTAATACCCCGAAACTACATAGTGCACATGTGATGGGTTACAGCCGAATTTCGCCATGGTTTTACATAAAGCGCTAATAGTAATGTATACCTTTTCACTCCACTTAACTGATCACATGAACTCTGAACCATTGTATAATGTTTTAAATTGTCCAAACATTGGTCTACTCAGACACTTACTCTCCTGAAATCACAAGTATTTAAGAGGTATAATGTATACCCATGGTCTTTTCAGGTGTCTCTTAAAGCATTCGATCGTGGCTGCAGCGTGCGGCACGGGCCACATCCAGGTCGGCCAGCACGGCATGGACCGCACGCCCCAGCCGCCCCTCGGCATGATGGCCGGCAACGACATATACACAGAGTACAAGGCGTTCAACATATCCTATATGGACCAGGGGATCTTTGGTTAGATTTTTATCTTATACACTTAGGTTTCAACGAGGCAGGAGGTTTGGTCATCCAGTAACCTCACTTCTTTGGGGAAACACAACTGAAGCGTTCTTTCACGCCAGTTTTCTGGAAGGCCGATTTAAGTCTCGGCTCTCGCACACTTAACTCTTATATTTATTTTATTAGGTTCACATATCCGATGTGTATCTTATTTATGACTTACTGCCTCCGCGTTGTTACTCGTTATATTTGTCCGCACGCGCAGCGGCCGCGCTTTAAAACATTGCTTTATTTTACAGTCCAAACCCAACTAGCCATTTCAGAGATTACCCGGAACTAATAGACAGACCTACAGCATTATGTCGTCACATCACGACATAATGCATGATGTAAGGCCATGGTGAGGTACACTTAAGACTTGAAGAGTCAAAGTCAAAGTAAAAAATCATTCGATTTAGGCCCACGGAAGGTAATTTGAAAGTCAAATGAAACTCTGAGTACACTTAAAGCTACGAGAAATCCAGCAAGAAACTCCTTCAACTTTCGAAACCTGTCAGAAACAATAGTTTGTCTATTGTCTAGATTTCTAGCGTTCAAAGGTCTGAACCCTACTTCTCAATCCAACTTAGTTGGTAACTCGAAAGCTGGAACCACCATTCTCAAAAACATAATACCATCTGTATTTTCTCAAGGTATATTAGCTAAGACACGCTCACAAACAGCAAAGCAGGCGGCCCTGTGCGCGGCCGAGTTTCTGGTGAACGTCGGTGACCTGGACTTCCCGCAGGTTGAGACGGGCAAAAGGAGGCTCAGTAAGTAACTGCAGCACTCTTTTTTTCTGATACTTTGCTAGGTTTGTAATAAGGCATTAGGCACCACCAGCTTATGTTTTTCCCGAGGTGTACAATTTGGGGGTTTCATCCTAGACATCGTCGATGTTTAACACCAGACAAGGCGTAGTCAAACGCTGGCCTATTTAATGTAAAAAAAAACCTACTAAAGAACCTGTAATCTATACTTATTGAGAACCATACCTTCTAATGTTTATTGAAGTTCCTACGTGTTTTGATAAATAATGTTTTTCTGCAAATGTAAATCAACGTGACAATTAATTGTTTTTGTCTTTATCTGCTAATATTATCTAATTGCATAGAATTAACGTTATCTTAAAACCACACGGCGGTTACCTAAACAAACATTTAAGCATATAATACTGGTTAATTGACAAAGCTCACACACATTCCTTCTATTATTTCCGCAAATTGTGATTTATATTATGTACAGAATCGTAAACTCATAATAACTATGCAATACAAATAATAACTAAATGAATGCGGAGATAAACTTGTGGAGTATTCTACACTTTTTTGAATGCATTGTCCTGTATCAAACGATAGATTTGTTGAAGACTGATGATTGAGAAATCCTATTCTACATTGGTTGTATTGGATTACCATTTGTCACAAAGGACCAGACTGTTGCACGGCAGTTTAGATTTGTTCGGATGCACATCGGGCGGGCTGGTGAGGTTAACATAGAATGTAACAAAAAGATGTAAAGGCTGGTTTAGAATAGGGTTAGCATATTTAAGGATTTACCTTTTTATCTTAGCATTTTTCGACTTTTCTTGCAAGCCTTGTGATATCTCAGGATTTATAATGAACACATTTCATTTAAAGTTAAACCACGGCGCTGGTCCGCCAGAAATAACCAGTCTGGGTTTTCTTTTTCCAGTTGCTAATGACCGCGAAGGCTCATCCTAGGGGTAAATTTAATTGATGATGTATGGATGATGATGATTGATGACAGCTGAACTTTCACATCAAATTATCCAATCAATAATGATTTTCTAAATCAACAGAAGTGAGCTTGGCACTCCATGACGAGGACTGTGCGAAGGTGAGCGAGGGTCTGGCGCTGCAGCTAGCCAACGGTGTTCAGATCGACAGTTAAGAACTCTATATGCTTGATCGATCTCATCCCGGCTGAGGAGGTCTGCACTACGGCTCAATCTCTTTCTGGTAGAAGTACGTATGTAACACTCACAGTACCTAATATATTGTATATGAAAAATTATTGCTTACTGCAGAAAAGTAAAGTATCAACATTTTTAATTAATAATAATAATAATAGCCCAAGAGCGTCGGTGGCGCAATGATGTAGACTGTTGCCCTTCTACCGGGAGGACTGTGGTTCAAATCCGCCACGTACCAATGTGTTTTCGAATTTCGAAATTATATATACGTTATCTGACGCTCTTTCGGTGAAGGAAAACATCGTGAGGAAACCTTCACGCACGTCTGCGAAGAGATTTAAAGATTGTGTGAAGTCGTCCAATCCGCACTGGGCCCGCGTGGACGACTAAGGCCTAATCACCCTACGGGTAGGCTCGTGCCCCTCGGTGGGGACGTATAATGAGCTTATGATGATGAATAATAGCCCAAAAGCTACTACATTTAATACATGTAGGATAGTGAGAAAGTTCGTGCAAATCGAAAAAATGAAGTTCCTATCGAAGAACTACCATCTTTCCAATCCTTATATAGGTACTTAATTTACTTGGTAAGTAAAGAAGACGTACTAGCCAAGACTGAGAATCTTAACAAATAGACACAAATATTTATTTCGAGAATATGAGATTTCAAGAACATTAACTTCATTCATTTACTCCATATGATAGGGTCCAAACACAATGGTTTTGGAAAGAAAGCGCCATCGCGCCAGTAACCAATAAGGTACTATCAAATGAACGGACCAAATAAATATCTTACGGCAACGGAGAAAAAACCTTTAAGAAGTTTTTCTACTTTTTCAGGTGGATGCATGTCTTTGGCGGTGGTTGGCGATATAGGCGCGGTACCGCCAGCTAGAGTTACTATGTGGATTTTAATTGCTGTTTTTTACACTGAAACTATTACACTTATACATTTTTGGTTAATTTTTCTTTTGATACCTTCATAATGCATTCATGGTTTGTTATAACATTAATATCAAATACCAACATTCGGAGCTTGCGCCCCGAAGCCCAGGGTCCGCTACAAATACAAATACCAACTGAGTATACAAAAGGAACTTGTTTCCATGTCCGTGAAAAATTAATAAGAAAAAAATTCACTCAGAAATTGTGTTTGACACGAATGACACGGTCAAACTTTCTTCTTGGCTGGAAAGTAAGATGTCAGTTTTGTTTTATTTACTAAAATTGGTGTACTCCAATGTTAATGTGTAACAATTTGAGATTATTAACTATTATGTGTTCATGAACAAACGCGAGTGCAAATGAAACAAAACCGTATAACAGTCACTTTGAGTTCTCTAAAAAAGCCCGCTTAGGAAGAGCCACCTATCCATCATGAATCGGTCATTAATCATTTCATCAATAACGAATAAAAAAAACTAATAATAGCGCAGTATCTTGTACGACCTTAGCCTATTCAAGATCTACTAAGGGCTGCCAAACGTACGAGGTTCCTCGAACAAATATGAGATTTGTGGTCTTCCGTACGAGGTACGAGGACACTATGAACCTCGTAGAATTAAGTACGAGATTTTGCAATACATACAAAGTGTTAGTGACGTCAATCAGAACTTGAACTTTTTAGTGAAGTAGGAATTTTTTCGCTGCCTATGTACGAGAAATATCGTTCCGGAGCCCTGATCATTAAAAAAAGTACATTTTGACAGTTGACACTTCATTGTCACAGACTAAATGTCAATGTCATAAATCTTACTATTATAAAATTTATTTTGTTATTTAAATTACTTTTAAATAGTATAACTTTTAACTTAATTTTATTATTGAAGCATGTCTTAGTTGTTTAAGATAGAAAAATACATCATGATGAACTCATTTCAGAACACGGTGAAATGTATGTAACGGTTTGAGGTTATATGCTATGAATTTATATAAGTATCGTATTTATCCAGATTATTGCCTCTGTTTTAGATTTACGGCTGGTGAACATCAAAACGGCCCTCAACACAATTAAAGAATGTCAGCCTCGGCGTTTACCAGTAGAAAAAACATGCCAGTTTTCAAAAGCCAAGACTTTGTCATTTGCGCCTCGTTCGATTGGTTTCGAAATTACAGAAGAAGCGGATTGGTAACGTAAAGCAGGATCCTATACCATACATCCCTATAACGAACCCTAGGTCTATTTTGCCGTTAATTGACGGTAATTGGAGGAAGGATGAGATAGGGTTGCCTTCTGAAAAGACTGAGGAAATTCAAGCAGCGAGATTGATCGTCATACGGAGAAAGAAGATGAAGAAGCACCAGCGTAGGAAGCTGTGGAAAAGAATGAGACATCGTTGGGCAAGGGTATGTGATGCTAATCAGCTTTAATTATAGTAAAGCAAATTATTACAAACAAAAAAACTTATAATAATAAACCTGATACTTTTGAATTATTATAATTGTAACTATTATATTTATATAATCGTCGTCTCAGTGGTGCGGACTGTCGCCTCCTACCGGAGGGTTGAGTTCAAATCCCGACATGTACCAATGTATTTTCGAACAATATATGACGTTATCCACACTCTTACGGTGAAGGAAAACATCGTGAGGAAACCTTCATGCACGCCTGCGAAGAGATTCGAAGGTTGTGTGTGACGTCGTCCAATCCGCACTGGGCCGCGTGACTAAGGCCTAATCACCCTATACGGGTAGGCTCGTGCCCCTCGGGGATGTTAATGAGTTGATAATGATGATTGATTTATATTAAACTTTTTATCTCATTGGTTTCAAGAGTTTTGTAATTTACCTACACAACAATAATTAATAACAAAGATTTTGTAACTGGAAACATTACTATTTAAAAACAAAGTTAAATGCAAAATTGAAAATATACTTTGATTGTAAGCAACAGCAAACAGCTGTAAAGCAGTGGCATGCCCATGTTTGGGAATAAGCAATGTTAGGCCCGTGTTAACAAAAGTGCTCAATTTTACAAAAATAAAACATTTACTGTAAAACATAAAAAAATATATGTAGTATTATTATCTATTGGTTAGTACCACAGACATCCGAATATACAATTAGACTGGACAAGCTGCCAAGTTCTTACCTGTGAAAAATGATTATATTTCTTGGTAAATTTACTGATTCATTGCGATGATGGCATGTTACAATTGCACAGGATGGCATTTTGGGAAAAAACGGTAATTTCTTCTAATATTCGTGCGTCTTGACTCGTCTCACAGAGCGTAAACTGGCAGCCAGTGTATGCTCGTTGAGCTTACATTTGTCTCACTTAAAAACGCGGCTTGCCCCATCTCCTGTATTGGGAATCTGTGGTTAGTACAGTCTCTTGCTTAAATTGGCCAATGGAATGTCAAAATGAAAAAAATAACTCAAGTCTTTAAGCCCTTGTCCATAGCATGGGTGGAAACACACAATACATGACACTAATGTCTATGTGCGTGCTACATTCAAGCGGTTGTAGGACACTAATGGATATCAAATTATTTGTAAACCACTAGCAGACCACTGCAAAAGTATAGGACTTCAGGTTGTAGAAGTAACTAATTCAGACAAGTCTTACATTCTCAATTACCTTTAGATGTCTAACTAATATTTCTTCGCTGTAGAATTTGTTGTTTTCCTTGACTTAGATTACTAGCAATAATATTCTGTATATAAAGGTAGATACGACATCCATGCCTCAAAAACGAACCACCAAAGAGAGTACAGTTTGATTCTTTTGTTTAGGTAAATGTGTTCAAAATTCAAAATATGTGTATGTGTGCTGTCACATTCGGAAAACTTTTTTCGTTTGTTTTGTGAGCATATCATGAATCCATACTTTGTTACATCATTGATTACCAGCATTTAAATCGCTCAACCATGGACAAGACAATACAAAATGTATTGTGAGATGTCTCCAGGAGATGCAAGAACTGTCTTTGTCTTTTCCCTTTGACTGCAAAGGGTCATTATAATAAGCAAATATTAATTTTTACAGATCAAGCAACGCAGGCGTCAGTTCAAAGAAAAAGTGTTCCAGAATGAACTCCTTGCTATGGTGAAAGAGGCAAACGAGTTTTCTGCTGAAAGTATGTCTCGGAGAAACTGGATAAGCAAACCATACCCCGTTGCCCACTAGATGGCTCACAAGCGCCTGCCGAGTTTATTATTAGGCAATTGCTCGTATTGACAAGAAGATTAATTAAACACACAGATAAATATAAGGCTTTGCTAAGTGTTATTTCTGAATATAACAAGGCATTTAGAAATGTATGGCTTGATGACATGATTGTTTCATAGTAAAGCTTTTGAAATAAACCTGTAAATAAAAAAGAACATTGTGTTTATTCGAATCCCTATGTTGTAATTGACATGTAGCATTATGTATCAACTGGTCTGTGTAAGTGATAATAAAGATCAAAATCAGAAATGATGTTATTCATAACAGAACTTAAGTTACCATAGTTTGCCGGCTCAGCATTTGAAGATGCAGTGGGCTGGTCACATATGCGGCAGAACCGATGGCCGTTGAGGAAGAGGTCTGGTGCGGAGACCGCGTCTTGGTTAGCGTATACGTGATGGACTGACATGATGATGATGAGTGGATGCCGTGATCCAGGATATCTGATCTATGTAGAAATCAGTAGGGGTAGACTTGCTCAGCAGTGCACATTTGGGCTGTAATGATGGTGATAATGATGAAAGCATCTAAGTAAGTATGATCTAAATTCCATAGAAATGTAGCAGTGTTAACCAAAATATTTTTTTTATTATCATATTACTATCATTACAGCCTTAGCTTATCAATAAATAATATATATATATATATATAATAATATAATATATGTATGTGGATGAAAGTATACTACTTCTCTTGCGTATGAATCACGCACTGTCAAGCAGTTATGTTGTTATAAGTAAGTAATGATACTAGCAAAAAACTTTTTTTCTAATTTATTCAAAATTACATGTATCGCGTACATGTTTACTTATACGCTAAATAACATTTTTTATGTTTCTACTGTACATTAGTGGTAACTTGTCCATAACGCCGATTTGATCGCAGTTGGTTGAGATCGTCGAAAATAAAACACTCTTAGTATAGTTATATTAACAAAACGTTAATGAATTCTGTCCAATTATTTTGGGTGGTACCTAATCTAGAAAATAACATCATGTAATATATTCTCAATTTAATTTGGGTAGCTTCTACTACAGCGATTATTTATTTTGCTTATATTTTCAGCTTAACAATAAGGTTAAAAATATATTTTATCTAGTTCTTACATTTCAATAAGTATATTTTATACATAACTACTTTTGTTTGAGCCATCATCATCAGCTCATTAAACGTCCCACCGAGGGGCACAGCCTACCCGTATAGTGATTAGCCTTAGTCGTCCACGCGGCCCATGCGGATTGACGACTTCACACACAACCTTCGAATCTCTTCGCAGGCGTGCATGAAGTTCTCACGATTTTCCTTCACCGTAAGAGCGTCGGATAACGTACATATATTTTCGAAATTCGAAAATACATTGGTACGTGTCAGATTTGAACCTCAGCCTCCCGTAGGAAGGCGACAGTCCACACACTGCCACCGAAGCTTTGTTTGAATATTTCATACAATTATTAAGTACTCTGTGATTTCACAGCAGTGAAAATTTTTGCTTTTAAATAGTGATCAAGTGTCCCACTACTGTAACTAATTGTAGATTAAGTAAGCTTGTAGCTTTGCATGCATTGTGTTTAGTTTCTTGACTCACGGTAGATGCACTATAAAAATTTTAAATTGATCTCTCATCTCGTCTATATGTCATACGTTGTATAGCCGTCTGCAGATAACTGCAGTAGACAGTAAAGTATCCATATAATATCCACTGACATCACACAGCGCCATCTAGACCAGTTAAGCGTGAAGACTTATTATGAGTACCTACTTAACAACGATTAAACATATTAATACATTTTTTTTGTAAATAAATACATATTTTACATAGTAAACACCCAGACCATTACAAACAGACATGTTCATGCAAACGTGTCTACTGTCCAGGATCCAACCCGAACCCTTGGTGCAGTCATCAACAAAAAAAAAGATAAACTGGAATTTATTTCCATTTGAAACCTGAGCACCACCCGAGTATGGTCTCCATTTACCGTAGTCAGTACAAAGAAACACCATAATAAAACAATCGCTATTGTCCAAGGTTTTCTTCAATTACGAGCAAGATTAAGGATCTGGACCTTGTAGGGCTGGTCACTGGTCTATTTTTTATTTGTTGGTGTAAAAAACAGACCAACAACATATTTTTAAGGTATGTAATCAGTTGCAATACCATGGGCATGTGCACAAAGCATACATGAGGGCACAGGACCAAGAAGTCGAATTCAAATCACAACAAAACATCTATCTATCTCTTCAACTTATCGCATTATATTGCTGGACACAGGTCTCCCACATTCTGCGCTCCGTCCTCCGCTTTCCTCATGTAGCCTCCACCAGCGATCTTTCGCAAGTCGTCAGTCCATCGGGCCGGAGGGCATACTACGCTACGCTTGCCAGACGCGGTCTCCACTCTTAAAATGCAATCAAAAAACATCATGCCAAGTGACATTTATGTGGACTGCCTTCCGATCTGGATGTGCAGGTTCAAATCTCCCATGTACAAATGTCTTTTTGAATTTCAGAAATGATATGTAAGTTTATCCGACGCTCTTACTGTGAAGAAAAGCATCGTGAGGAAACCTGCGTACGCCTGCGAAGAGATTCAAGTATTGTGCGTGAAGACGACCTATTTGCACAGGGCCCGCGTGGACGACTAAAGTCTCTCTTTACGGGTAGGCTCGTGCGCCTCGATGGTGATGTACATGTGCTGATGATGATGATGAATAAGTGACATAGTATAGATGTCGGACAAATCGTCCTAATGTTCGTATTATCGGTTGTATTCACTGCACATATCAGTGGTCGTCTAGACATTCATCTTGGTGGTAAGTGTTCTAATTAAAATGACATATGTAGGATGCGGCGTATCCGGAAATACGAGAATATTACGAAATAAAATTATGTCTGTTGTAAATTATGTCCGCTACTACTGGTTCTGGGTACCATACCCGGGCAGTTCATTTGTGAGCATTAACATGTGTTTGTATTTGTGTGGGTGTTTTCTGTTTATAATATGTATCTATGTATTTACAAAAACTATATATGTATATCCGTTGTTTAGCACCCAAATTATGTGTGAATGTCAGAGTTTATATATTTGAACATCTTCACCGCTTTAATAAAACCCCCGTTTCGATATTCAGGTCGGACCGTTCCCGATGTTGAATTTTTTGCTTTATGATAAAATTCTTAATTACGAATTCGACGTCTTGTTGACACAGATTAATGGTGGCGCTTCTCGTCGGCTCTGTTTTACCTTATTCACTGAGCGGACCTTTTTAAGGACTACAGGCGCTGTAGTTGAGGATTTCATAATTTTTTGGCAAGAGTAATAAAATGTCTTTTTTCTCCTATGTGCTTTATTCAGTTCAGACGTTACCCGTCCAGGAAATAGAGTTCGTAACAAATAATATATTTGCATAAAAGATCGTATACTACATAGTTGTTAACAATTGGAGTTTCATAAAATTCGTTCTGGGAAGTCTACACCATATGAGGAAGATAGTCGCCAAATTGGAAGTTACAAGTTGTTATAGGAAATAAGATTTCGTGATGAAATGATTTTTTACACGCGTTAATTCCACCAGCCCCTTTTCATCATTGGGATACAAGAGGGAGGCGAGCGTTCCATCCTTACGTGGTAGACATTCCACACATCCGCACAGCCCGCTTTGGTGTCTCGTTCCTAATGCGCACCGCAAAGGAATGGAATTCTTTGCCTCCTTATGTGTTCCCCGATCATTACAACCTGGCCGTCTTCAAGCAAGAGTGAATAGGCTGTTCTAGGCAGGCATGATCCATCTTCGGCCACATCATCACTTACCATCAGGTGAGATGGCGGTCAAATGTCTGCCTATAAAGGATTAAAAAAAAAATACATCAGTAAGCAGTATTTTGCTCTCATTTAATAGAAAAATATTAGGCTCAACAGTCAAGACATATAGGTATAAACGCTCCTATTTTAAATGAGAGAAGCTCTTATTTGATATATTAATTAAGTGATGAATTAATGACCATAAATGAGAAAAGCAGACATTTCATATAATTAAGCAAAGAATTGAATTGGAGCGTCGGTGGCTCAATGGTGTGGACTGTCGCCTTCCTACCGGGAGAGCTGAGGTTCAAATCCCGACACGTACCAATGTGTTTTCGAATTTTCGAAAAATATATGTACGTTATCCGACGCTCTTACGGTGAAGAAAAACATCGTGAGGAAACCTTCATGCACACCTGCGAAGAGATTCGAAGGTTGTGTGTAAAGTCGTCCAATCCGCACTGGGCCCGCGTGGACGACTAAGGCCTAATCACCCTATACGGGTAGGCTCGTGCCCCTCGGTGGGGACGTTTAAAGAGCTGATGATGATGAAGCAAAGAATATGCTTGATTCTTACATATTATATGAAAAAATCGTAAAACATGTCTGCATAATGGGCTAACTTGTACTTTTGAGTATTTTAATTTGAGTTGCGTGATATACCTTAGGCTATAATGTCACTTTCCTTCATGTGAGATGGAAAACAAACGCTCTTAAATTTTTAATAAAAAAATGTTTTTCAAATAATATTTTCCCAATAATATAATTACATACCTACCTTATATATTGTTAAAATATTATTCATATTTTTTTGCGACACCCAAATTTTAACAGGCAATAATTTTTCTGATTTTACCTTTATAAAATAATGAAAATAATATTAAAGACAGCAGCTCAGTGAAGGTTAAAATGAGAAGCTCTGTTGATTTAATACTTTGAGGGGAGATGAAAAGAAATGCTCCCGTATTAATTGCTTAAACGTTTCTTTGATCACTCCTCGAGCCAGTGAGTCTGTATTTCACGGGAACTGGGTTTTCTTTTGTAATTCTTGTATTAAATTAACGAAAAAACAATTGTCAGGTTACCTTTGGTAAGCGGATAGATCTCACCATTGGAACGGTAAAAGAATTGCAGGCCGATCGCGCTAACTTTGACAGCTATAACGTAACTACACTTTGACCGAAATACAACTTTTTAGTCAATTTCATACAGTGCTAATCCTTTAACAGCTACTTAGTTCAGACGAAATTGAAACTAATTCTTATGGTAATACCGAAAATCGAAAAGGTCAACTATTACAGGATTGGAAGGATATCGTAACATATCATGTTCTCCACAAACNGGCTGTAACCCACCACGTGAGTTCAATGCGGATTGGTGGTGTGTTAACGGTTACTACTTTAACATTGTGACCGGGACCGACACGGCATAACGACGGCCCTCCGAAGCTGAAAATAATCCCGCTTTTCGGTCAGTTGGGTGATTCAGCCTGTTTAGCACATTACAATATAACTTAATTAGAAATAATCGCATAAATTGTCTTATTATCTCGGGATTGGACCTACAACCTCCCGGTCGGACCGAACGCGTTGCCCACTAGGCCACAATCCCATTAGCTTACAATTTTAATAAGTGGCGGTCAGTTTCCTCAACGAATGTCAAGATCACTTGCACATGACAGTTCCAGTGACAAAATCAATATTTGTAGATAAATAAAAAAAAAACCACTTACATTCACACAGCGCTATCTAGCCCCAAGTTAAGCGTGAAGCCTGTAGTATGGGTACTAAACAACGGATTAACATACTTGTGTATTTTTTTTGTAATACGTATATATTATACACAGAAAACACCCAGAATATTACAAACGGACTTGTTCATGCACACAAATGTTTGTACTGTCCCGAGATCGAACCCGGAACCCTTGCTGTATTAGTCGACGTCTAAACTGCTACACCAAATGGGTCGTCTACAGATCATATTATTTTTGAGCAATCAAAATCAGTATGACCTGGATTGAGTACCTACTTCTATAATTAGTGTAAAATTAGCTCATATAACTAAGGTATCAAGTGACAAAACCAGGCGATAACAACCGCCAACTTCGCATGTACCCCTGTAATCCCTCAACTGCAACTTGATACTTTGTATCAAAGTTTGGTAATAGCTTATGTACTGCGCCCCAAATATTTCAGGCAACGACCTGTAAATTAGATGAGGTTTCGTGTGGTCAATAATGAGTACCAAACAAGTTTTTATATCTAAATAAGAAACACAGATATGACAATCTACAGACTTACAATAAATATATAATCTTCATCTACATGAAGGGAACCGTTTGGAAATATTTTTTACTAATTAGATAGAGATATTTTTTATTATATCCTGAAAAAGACCCCTCGAGGGGAGAGTATAGTGAAAGTAACTTAAATAATGCGATGTAATGTAAAATTATTGTAGGGTTAAATTGTAAAAATAAAGGTTCAGTTAAAAGCGTGTTGGTTAGTTTGCTGAATGGAGCTGAAGCAGGCGTTGAAACGGCCAAAAAAAAAAAAAACTAAAATCACTAAAATGTAAAACAACATTCTGCAAATAGTCTATCTATAGAACATTGTTGACATTTTGTACATTTTAGGGACTTTGGTCGTTCCACGTGGTTGGTACATTATATAAAGAACTTTTCAAAACGCCACCAAGCTCCATTTTCGTAAAAAAATACAATACTACAGAAAGGATAAACATATGTATGTTTATCCGTTCTTTAATATGTACCTATATTATATTCTATGAATACGTATAAACCACCAAGACTTTTATAATAAACATTCATACGCACACAATTAGTACTACTCGGGGAGTCTGTTAGCATATCAACTTTTATCGATAAATGATTAAGGTGCCTTTAGGTCTTCAAAGGCACATTTTGGTTAAGTTTTATATATATGTAAAATAAGTCATAGGATCCAGTAATTTTACTGATTCATCCTCAAACTCGGAAAACAGGCCTAATAAAGCTAACAAGTTTCTTACTAACAAGTCTGCAAGATACCTTAACTTCCATAATTTCTGCAAGAATATAACCTGTCCCTTTAATATACTGAAAATAACGTTCCTTGAACTTATTCAGTTTAGTGTAACCTTAAACATGCAACGCCATTTTGTGTAAGGACATAGTTTTCTAATTTAATCAAGCTAAAAACCCTTTAACATTAATCTTCCAAGTACAGCATTTCAAACTTCGACAATAATGTATCGATCCCTTTGTTTCATCATCGCCTGATTGGGACATATCTAAGATAACTAATACTGTATCAAAGAACCAATCAGAGCTGTTTAAATAAACTTCAAAGACCCCCATTACGTTGATTAAACCCACTTTAATAATACACCCCTGGTTATCTGCAAGGTACTTTCGTTTAATCCTCACTCGGAACCCTTGAGGGTTGTGCGTACACAATTTCCACTCGTATATTTCGACTTCGAATTTTCAACAGGATTTTGTTTTAATATTTAGACTCGGACAACTTATATTTTGAAACGGTTATTTTTAAATGATGTAATCAATCGGAAGGTGCCATCATATTTATGAATTTGCAAAGCGATGAGTAGCACTAAATTCCTATTTAGAGAAAGGGACCCCATTTTCAGATATTGTAAGTGGGGCTAACTTTGCTGATGATTCCTTCAAGGATAAATATTGTGATGGTTAATTAATTATCAAATGATTGTTCGAATTCAAATAACTTCTAGCTAGATGTTCGAGTAATTCAACTTATTCCCAAATATATGAGTACGTTCCTCTCAAATGAGTTCATTGGATTAAACTTGTTTGATAGCCGGCACTCTACAAGTGTTCTGTTTCTAATTAGGTAGATAATGCCCCTTGATTAAAGACAGCGGCTGATCGGGGATCCTTGAATTGCGTTAAGATCGACTACTTCGCCAATTGCTCTAATTGATGATGAGATATTTCCGACTGTTTGCACAGGTAGGTTGAGCCAGTTTATTTCCATGGTTACTTAGTACGAGTATAATAGTCTATCTGTTTGGTAAGGTAATTGGTAATGTTGTTTTACTTAATCTTCGTTAACGTCGTCTAGGAAGGTACCACCGCAGTAGCAGATATCATCCCGGAAACAGGAGTGTTATGCACTTTTGTGTTTCGGGATGAGGGCACAGTAGCTAGTGAAATTACCGGGTATAAAAGTCCTAACATCTGATGTCTCGGGTGACGGGCGCAGTGCGGCATTGATGGAGAATAATAACTGTCTATCAGTTGTTGGTCTCCTTTAATGCCGCTCTGTCATGGTCTGGCGTATCACTTACCATCAGGTGAACGTCCAGACCGTCCTGTACACTTATAACATAAAAAAAAGTAAATACAAAAATACATATTTCGTTATTGATCTGTCCTTCGAATTAAATTTAATGAAACCAATTACATGACGAAACCAACAATACTCTTTTTGTAATATTTGTACAGGAGTAAAGATTTTTGAAGAGGATTCCTACATTACTTCTGCACTTACTCCAAATAAAAGGTTTTTTTGACTACAGGTTTATAAAACACTATACTGCTTTTCCCTACTGTCTCCGTTCTACGCCAAAATACAACCTGTTTAATAAAGTTTTTTTCACTGCAACACAACTTATTTTTAACCCACTACACTTATTGATACATTAGCTAAATCTTAACCAAGATTTACATTAAGCTTTTTATTTGAACGCACATCTATAAACACAAGTATATTGAAATAATGTTTTCTAAAACATATCAATTTTAGGTTCGTTTAGTAATATACATTATTGTTTTACATAGTAAAAATGTAACAGTGACTTTTTTATATAGTAGACGTGTGACAGGGTGTCACTTACACCTAACTCAGTGACGAAATAATTTAGTTCCCAACGAGTAACTCAAAAAGAACGAACGTAATCAAACTCATGGCAAACTAAACAAAGTGGGCAGTATCAGTTAATTGTATGTGTCTAAAACCTTATTTCCGACCCCTACTTTTGGCTGTCCGTGGTGAATGCCTGATGAGTGGTTACGGTGTGCGAAGGCCTGATTGGCCTTGATCAATTACTGGAATTGATTGCGAAAGAAATGTTCGTTTGAATTGATTGAAAACGACGTATCGTGACGACTTCCTCGTCTTCTTTCCTTATCTTCATTAATTAATGAAATTATTGTTCGGGTATTTGAAAGAAAGAAAGAAATATTTATTCTGTGACAGTACACAATATTACCTTAAACATAAAAACTTAAATCTAAAGACACAGAACAGGTATACCACTCAGCAATAGCCATGGTGATGAAGACACCATGACACTGGTCTTCCGTGGCTACCTTCAAAGAGAGACTACTACATACACGCACTTTACATAATACACATATTATAAGTTTATCAAAGGGTATATGGACAAATAGGGTATATATCTCACTCAAAACTCAATCAGCACATGTAAAAACATACACATAAGAATAATAATATGAAAACACACTAGATACATTTATTGTAGATACATATACTTATACTAAAACAGCATTGGCATACATAATGAATATTAAGACAACAAGCTATATATACACACATGCATATACATACATACACATACATACATATATATAAGATTTTACAGGAGACATTGTAAATTAAGCAGATGCATTTTAAAATTAATTTTAAATGAACCAATGGTTAATTTGCCAACAACCTTATGGACGACCCATTTGGTGTTGCGGTTGAGACGTCGACTGCAACACCAATGGTTCCAGGGTCGATCCCCGGGCAGGACAAACATTTGTGTGTATGAACATGTCTGTTTGTAATGGATTGGGTGTTTTATACATAAGTACAATATGTATGCATTTACTAAAAAAAGCATATAAGTTTGTTTATCCGTTGTTTAGTACCCATAATACAGGCTTCACGCCTAACTTGGGGCTAGATTGTTTTTGTATTTTTTGGTACCAAATAAACGTTTTTCTATTCTATTACCTCTACGGTTAAAAGCAATCGCAAGGTGAGCTTTATGACGTGATTTAGCTTTTATCATTAAGATGTACCAGTATAAGTGACCCACCATTTTAACTAAAACTTATGTCACTTATTTTCATTCCCTCGCTAATGACATAAGAAGTAGTAAGAACAATCTACATGATGTTTCTTAACGATAATTGTATTACGTCTTGTGCAATTTAGTACTAACATCTAAATAACAAGTCTCATCTTGTACTACAATTACAAATACCCTCTCACAAAATTAATCTCGCCGACATCAAATAAATGAAACAACTTTAAAACATATTATGCGGTGCCTTTTATTTATTATTACGTAAAAATCCATTTAGTATGTCTCAAGAGGGGAAAACATTCTTGCTACTGTCGAGATCTAAGGGTTAAACATTTGAGATGCTTTTTAGAACGAGTGTGGATATTTTACTTAACAAGATCTAAAGTGGTCCTAAGTAATGGAATTGTTCTTTCAACTTCGCCTAAAATACAAAGGATATATTAAATAAAATTTGCATACATCGTGTAGAATGTCGTTTCTTTGAAGTTGTTGAACAAATTTCTCATTTGTTGGTAATTTTATACCCTTTGCTATATATGATGGTTTTAACTCTAAGAAGTTAACCTGAAAGTTGTATGTATTGTCTTCTATCTATTCAACCTATCGCAGTCCACTGCTGGACATAGTTCTCCCCCATTTTGAGCCAGATATTCCGGTCCTCCGCTTTTCTCATCCAACCTCAACCAGCGACCTTTCGCAAGTCATCGGTCCATCGGGCCGGAGGGCGTCCTACGTATAGTAAAATTAATATCAGTCTTTGTAACTGTGGTACCCCTCAGATAATGGAATATCCACTCTGTCTTTCCCGAACTGTCCATCTTTGAACTATGGCAATGAAAGGGCGATTAATGTTGCCCGAGGTTCTACACGTTTTCTAGATAATTTTATAATCTAAAATATTTACGAGGTTTTTCATTATTAATGTAAAATATTACTTTATTTTCAGACAGTCAAAAATAAAAATAATGATGTTTTGGTGTAGAATGTATAATGTTCTCACCTTGTATATATTCATATGCATGAAGAAAAATGTTCATTTCAAAATTACAAACAGACACTCAAATTTTATTTATATGTATAAAGATAACTCGGTGTAATAGTTGAGACGTCGAGTACTACACCATTGGTGCCGGATTTAATCCCCGGGCAGTACAAACAGTGGCCATGAACATGTCTGTTTGTAGTGGTCTGGTTGTTTCTATGTATAATATGTATGAATTTACAAAATAAATGTATGTATGTTTATCCGTTCTTTTGAACCCAAGGTTCACGCTTTGCTTGGGATAAGATGGCGCTGTGTGAATGTCAGTGGATATTTATAAATAATATCGACACGGATACGAACGAACTTTATGCATATAAATAAAGATTCTCTTCATTGATCAACTGTTAAGATAAAATGTAGCGTTCAAAGTAATCAACGATGAACCTGATGTATGTAGTAGTAGTATGCCAATTCATTTTCTACTTGAAACTATCGAAGTTTAAATACAGTTTAATCATTAGTTGTTGAAGAATTTATTGCCCATTCCAAAGTTGTGTGAATAGTTAATGAATTTGGATAATGTAAATTATATTTACATTTACTTTGGTACAAGAACAATACCTAAAGGCTTTTAGCAGGACCGTGTTACTAAAGGATTACTCAAACCCGCTGCGAAAGCGCTTACGTTGACGACTCTTTTGTTCTTGAAGCAGGCAATGTTGCTCAAGAGAACTTGAGTGAAATCGCTGATATAAGTGATTTAAACTCCCTTTGCTTATTTTCAATATTATGTAAATATTACAAACATAATGAAAAAATAAGTGTTTTCTGCAATAAATTCACAACTGTCACAGTGTAGGAAATTTGCCATAAAACAGCTTTTGTTTTTCACAGCAATAAATTATTGTATTGCCTCAGTTTTTTAAAATAAAACACGTAGTAAACACATGACCATAAGCCTCATTCAGTGTTAACTTAATAAAATTACTTTCCCAAAATTAGTAATTTTTTATTTAATAACAATGAAATCCCACTCAAGAAGTGGCTATAAAGCCAATATCGCGCTGGTCATCCTACAAAGAATTATTGTTTCTTAAAACACGATTATTTAAATAAAGTATTTCTTAAGTATGATGAAATCAATATGATTGCAATGAATAACAATTATAGTGCTTAAACTAGGTATCTACTGTTTCACGTTTAGTGGCATGAAATTATACCTAAAAAACTTTTTTTACACCCAATAGTAAATATTATCATTACAAAACACGAACATTTCTAATAAGTTTCCCAAACAAAGAACAACCGAAGTAGTGGTAACAGCTAATAGAGTAATAAATAACCGGGCAAACAAAGCTTATTTCCCGGGATAAACTGAATAGGATCATCTGGATACCTCCGCCGCGTATGTTGTGCCATAAACGACCCGAGTGGATTAAAAACATCAAAACCAGATGAAATCGTGATAAAATATTCAGAACACATCTGGTGGATTATTCCTGACGTAAGATTGACGGGAGCGATGAAGATCCTATTAATATCGACGGCTGAAATCAATTTTTGTACGTTCGAACCGGTTGAATCGGTTTAATTTCTACAAGTGTGAAAATAAAATCAGGTTATCCTCAGGTACGGTTTTTCACTCATATTAAGACCGGTTATATACTCTTACTAAGTAAAATCAAACTTGTAGGAAATAGAACGATATTCTGTTTTAGTTTGCGAAGAGAAGGAACCTAGGGAGGTAATAGCTGTTGACTAATATTAGCTTTGTAATGATATTAAGAAAACTGGACGGTCAGTTTGCTCCCCTGGTGGTTGAAGGAAATTAATAATAATAGGTTGTCATCATTTTCCGTCAACACTACTCTGCGCCCGTCGCCCAAGGCGAATGATGTTAACTCTTTCATACCCGGTAATTTTACTAGCAATGCACTCATCGACGAAAAACAAAAGTGAAAAACACTCCTGTTTCACGTATCCGGCACTGCAGTGGTACCTACCTAGACTACTCTGTACCGAGTCTACCACCTATAAATGAAGATAATAATGTACTCAGTGTAATTTCAGATCGGTAAAGGCTGCCAAAATCTTGCCAATCAAGCCACAATATCTTGCTTTGGTAACCAGTAAAAACCGAACGTAAATTGAAGCCGTCCTAAAACTAATTGATGCTACAAAAAGTGAACCACTTTGGTATGTTCGACATTAAACTGCATACATTTAACTTAAAGTATGCAAATTGGTCAATCTCAATTGCATAAAATTGAAACACACAAATGGATTGCTTTTGTTTGGTTTTGGTGGCATTTGCAAATGAAAACCGAGTGTAATAAAATTGATGTTCGGGTCAAAAGCTAAAAGAATTCACTGTCGCAGATCTTGGTTTTTGCGTGTCCAGTGAAACCGTAACGTTCATAAAATTATTGAGATGTTTAAACTTAAGACTATTGTGTCGAATGTTGTTATTTCACAGAAAATATTTCATTTTTAAACCTACATAATTAAAACTTAGTATTTAGATAAAATATTGAATGACTTCAAGTAACTTAAACGTAAGACAATATAGAACTGGAGAAATACCCCAAAATATATTTACATGGATGAACCTTATATTTTCTATGCGCCTCCCTTGCAATCAAATTCTGACTACCGTTAGGCAGAGTCATGCAGTCACTGGACTATTGACGCCTTTTGCATTATACAGTGGAAACCACTAGAGCGCGTGCTCACAAACAATGTTGTCAACCTGGTTTTTGTTTATATAATGATAACGGCAACCTTTTGTATTCAATAGATGCGTACTATTTGCATAAACACTACGCGATGAGACTTGAAAACAAAATCAAAGAGATTAATTAATACGACACACGTAACTGTTGGCGTATCGATGGGTTTATGACTGTAACGTTCCATTTCAATGATTTGAGCTTTTCCTTTTCATTACATTCAGTTTACCCATTAAATTTTATCTCCTCTTTATTATAGTCGGAATCTACTCTATAGTCAACAAGAGTCGTGTCTATTTATAGGGGTGCTTTATAAAACACTGTTACTTATTCGAAGTACTCGGCTCTTAAATTGTCAATATAAGCTTTTTAAAATTAGCCCTAAGTTTAGATTATTCCTAAGTTATTTTTTATATTGTACCTAAGTTGATTTTAACTTAAATAGAGTTTTAAAGGATAAAGACCAACGTTTGAGTCTTGTTCTAGAATACGGACTAAGACTAAGTCTTTATTATTCTGGGCTTCGGGACTAATATATACAGTGCTATCTTCGATTGTACAAATCAACTGCAAATTTTCTATAAATAAAGAAAGCTTAGGATTGTAAATAAGAGGTACAGCTGCTTAGCTTCTTAAAATTGTTTTCAATCACATATAATTCCATAATTAAATTACGCATATTAATATAAAATAGGGGTAAAAATTAAAATCATATATTTTTACGATCTATGTACCAAACCAATGCGTAATCACGCCAATTCTTGTTACTGTGCCTATCGATTGCAACAAAAACTAGTTAATGAACCAATAAAATATTGATTAAAAATACTTTAAGAAAATCCTTTTGGTCTATTTGAATCTTCAAGGAAGTTCAGTCTGAAACCGTTGAAGCGTAAAAATTTCATGCTTCGAAATTTAAAAACATAAACTGTACGCCTGTTAAGGTTATAGATTCATATAGGGAAGATTGAAATAATATTCATGTGTTTATTGATTTCGTTAGCACTATTTATATATAAATAAATAGACAGTAGTCATTTCTTTGACTTGTTAAATAAAAGCAAATATGGCGACAGCATTATCGACAATAAATGTCCTGAAAGATCTTTCCGTTCAGTATTAGAACTTCCAAACTCTGCCGTACAAAATTTATATTCACCGAAAATACTGCTTCTATTTCAGCTGCAAAGTTTCACAAGTTGGACAAGTTTTGTGCAAAGTATAGCATACCTCAATAAGGCCGTTGTACAAGCAAATACCATGAATACGGGATTTTTATTAAAATCGTGCCCAGAATGTTTTCTTTCTGATATCGAATTTGCTTGTATATATGTAGAACATTTTTATTTTATGACAATGTATTTTTATTCGTTAAGCCATTTTTGAAGCAAAAATGTTAACTTCGTTTTCCGATTTGATAAATTTGACATTCCACCAACAAGGACTGGAAAACGTTATTAAAGCTCCGTTAAACCCTCGATTATTATCAGTCATCTGAGAAAGCATTTTTCTAGCAAAAAACTTTATTGCCAACTACAGTAGTACATTATCCATTTGATTATATTATATTTTAGATATTGATATAAAATGAATTTCTGATTTTTATACCAGTATAAAATATATTTTATCAGTAATTGATGGATATGTTATAATTCATCATTTTAAATCTAATACATTCAAGGGTAGCACAGTCAACTCAGGTTTCATAAGATTTAATACTTTTGCTACTTTTAAATTCATAAAGGCACTTATGGAGCGAAAAGTTTCGACCGTATAACGCAACGCTCAAAGAATTATTATACGTTCTCAAAATACACTTTAAGTTGAGCGGGCCCTATTAAGCATACACCCTAAAAGCTATAAATGAAGAAACCAGACGCCTAACCACCGTCTAGATTGAAGGCACTATTATGGTTTCTCAAGGCGTCACGCTAAGAATTTCATATAACCAAGTGGGGCGAAGGGAGACTGTAATGAGATACCCATTTGTCTTCTTTAAGGTTTCACCAAAATATTCCTATAGTAACGACGCCTTTGCCGTGCGTAATTCTTTGCGATGAGTGGTTCCTCTATATTGCCTGTTATATCAGACTGTTGCATAATTTGTGATTTCTTGTTTGAGTTGTAAATTATATTCCTTAACATATTGATATTTAGTGAAATACCAATCTATCAGACATTCCGCCTACTGGTAAATGGAAGTTTCGCATGTAATACACTCAAAATCCAGAAGAATGGATAATATGAATATGTTGAGTTACAGCATACTGTTCAATATTACCCTTCAGGCTGGATCTCAGTTACCTTACCTAACCCATATATACCCAAAGCATACAGATGCTAGTGACTAAAGGTTACTATTACAAATTATAACCTAAAATATATAAAAATAAAAGTATCAAGATATAATGTTACATTTTTATTTATTCTTTTCTACTAAAAATATATAATTATATTGCATGAGGAAGAAATTCATTTATTGAGACATGGCAATAAATAAAAAAGCGCTCTCTCTTTTCTACACAATTATTACATACTTAGGTATGTTCCTTGCCAAACGAAGGTTAGTGAACCTTTGCAGCTTTATTCCCAGATATCGGGAACACAATATTTTCTCTACATAGTTATTGACCCCAGAAACCAGTCTTCCGAATAAGTTTAGGTTGGTAAATTTATATCTATGGGCCATCGTTTTGAAAGTCTTGAAAGTAAACTGTGCTTCATGTAAGTAAACACGATAGGTATTCTTATTATTGTTTTATAATACGTTTGCACCTTAGTTTTTGGTGTGCAATAAAGAATCATATCTATCTATCTATCTATCTTAGATAAATTATTGTAGAATGATTAAAGAAACGCACTAACACCTAATTTCTATTACGAAGATAAATTCTGCCAGGACATAAAAAATGAGTGCGTGAAATAGGTGTTTTATGTTACCTATGACTTTGTCTTTGGTGATTCATACCCAGAAAATATGACTAGTTAAGTGATGATACTTTGTTTTGACAATTTAAGTAAGCAACGTTTCAGTGATCTCTATCTCGGGATCAAGGTTGCATTATGGCGACAATTGATACTCACTATCAAAAGGCTTATTCATTCAATTACGTTAGAAAAGCTCATTTTGAATATGACTAATATGATTATATATAATATATAATATGATTTTGATTCAGAGAATGCATTACAAACTCTGGGAAGAATTACAACACTTTTCCTTTGCTTTTTACAAAAAATACTAAACTTTCGATACGACTTATACTAAGAAGAGTTACATGAGAACCCTTTGTAAACAATAGCCATCGTACGCGGTCGACTGCAACCCATTTCCTGTAAGCGTTCTCCGCTAAACTACCCGCGTCGCATGATGA
>PQWD01001074.1:0-41136 GCA_019425675.1 Leucinodes orbonalis
GGTGATAATATAGAATCCGTGTTGAAAATCATGAATGTGTTATTTACATTCCCTAAAGGAAGAACTGTGAAAGATCATAAGTTTCTATCAGACTTCATAGATATATTTATAAGCTGTTATTACAGTGAAAGCCAGTTGATATTTGCGTTTTGTGCAATCGTCGCGTCGAGTCTTAGAATGGAACAAAATTACTTGATACCAGCTACAACTATGGAGCCAATAATGTTTGACGAAAATGATGATAAAATAAAACGGAGCATATTCTTAAGCATGCTTCAAACTGTTTTGAAGAACGAAGTAGATATAAATGTAAGATTAACTGATACATTAGGTGTGAAGATTACAAAATTTGAAACGAAAAAGACATTTATGTCATTTTTGGAAAACTTAATGCTAAGTCAGCTGAAGTTAGATAAGAAATCAGATAAAACTAGTTACATGATTGTGAAAACGGCAATGAAGTTAGACCCAGCTTTGGTTGAACACCAAATGGATAAAATATTACCAGTTTTGATGGCTGCCAATAAAACAAGTTCAAGCACTTTAGAATCGTACACAGGAATGTTAAATTGCTTACTAGAATATTGTTTAAATTGAGCAGAGGGACAATATTCCTTAATCAAATTCTACCATCATTGAAAAACAATTTAGAAGCTGGCAACACAGAGCAATTAAGTTTACAGGAAAAACTTAAAAAGGCTATGGATAATGATGAAGACTGTGACAAAATTTATAGCAAGATTATAAATGGAAAGAGTGTTTTTCCGAATGAAAGTATTGAGTTGTTTGGGAAACTAACTTCAGAGCTTATGTTTAGACAAAACAAGGATTTGTTGCAATCACTACAGAAAAATTTTGAAGAGCATTGCTTAGAAAATATGCTTCAAGCAGAGGAGATAAGTATGTATAATTAATTATACTTCCTTAGCAGCATTTTTTTTTTTAAAGCACGGAATCATCTTTTTGTTTCCACAATAAATAAATATCCACAGACATTCACACAGCGCCATCTAGCCCCAAGTTAAGCGTGAAACCTGTATTATGGGTACTAAACAACAAATAAAATTACTTATATACATTTTTTTAAAATACATACATAGAAAACACCCAGACCATTACAAACAGACATGTTCATGCCCACAAACTACTAGTACTGCCCGGATATGAAACCCGGAACCCTTGGTGTAGCAGCCAACGCCTCAACCGCTATATCAAATGGGTCGTCTCAACAATCAAGTGATTCATCTTGTAATGTCCTAACCAAACTCACACAGGACTCTCACTATGCGGTCTCCCCGCGGGATTCGAACACACAACCCGAAAACACGATCTAAAACCATCATTCAGACCTTTATACCACAGAGGCAGTTATTTTTAACAATAACTTTATGCATTACAGGTCCATCTACAATCACGCTGACAGAAGTGATGACCGCCATCTTGTCAAGTTTCCTGCGCCACAACAAAATGGCCGACCACACGGTGTCATTGCAAATCGCAAATGATTTCTGGACGGCGTTCAGTACATTTGAAACGACATGTTTGAAGACATTTGGGAAATGCGCTCGTAAATTCGTCAATGTGAGTTTTTTATATCATTAAATGAGTAATTTCAGTGCCTGATGGTTGGATTCAATTACACAAATTAATTCCCCTTTATTAAATAATTAATTCCCACCAGCCCCTTTTCACCATCGGGATACAAGACGCAGATTAGCGTTCCATCCTTACGTGGTAGTCGTATCACATATCCGCACAGCCCGCTATGGTGCCTCGTTCCTAATGCGCACCGCAAAGGAATGGAACTCATTGCCTATTTATGTGTTCCCCGATCATTACAACCTGGCCATCTTCAAGGCAAAAGTGAATAGGCTGTTTCTGGGCAGGCATGATCCATCCTCGCCGCATTATCACTTACCATAAGATGAGATGGTGGTCAAATGTCTGTCTATAGAAGTTAAAAAAATACCTGCCCATGACAGATTTTAAAAATAACCAATAACTATAGATTGCAATTGATTTCCATGAACACTACCCTGCGCCTGTTGCCTGAAACAAAAATATTAGGACTTTTAGACCCGGTAATTTTTCTAGCTACAATGATCATTGTGTCTCATTCCGAAATACACGTTTCACTTGTATTTTACAAGACGTCTATCTGCTCGTCACATAAAAAATGCTTTTTAGTTCATGCTTTAAATGAAAATTAGGTACATATCTAAATCTTTTTTTTTCATTTTTTAACGTCTCTTTGATAGGTTTATTTTGAAACAGCTAGACCGATTGTCACGGGACATTACTAGCTGATATCCGATGGTCCTTGTTTTGGAGTAAATTCCATAAGGACGCAAGTATAGTTAATACTAAGATATCCATGATTAAACGATTTTTATTTCAGGAACCACGTATTTAGCTAGCATTCCTCAACCTATGCGCTGCTTACAACTTAAAATTGTCAACTTGAAGTACAGCAACACTAAACTAGGAATGTCCTAGATGTCGCTACGTCAGATGTGTTCGACCTGTCTTTTTTGTTGCCATGCTTGTCTAAAAAGCAGTGGAACGAGTTTGGGTCTTCAATACAAGACGAGGATGCTTTGATGTTATTGGTAAGTCAATATTAAGAAATGTTAGTGAATATTAATCAGATTTTCTTAATTTTATAAATGATGCCTTTTTGGTCTATAGTAGTTTGAGAGTTGAGTTTAGATCGCTGCATTGTACTAGGGTTGTGGGTTCAAATCCCACGGGAAGACCGCTCAGTATTTTTTTATCTTACGAAATGAACATGACGATCACTTGATGGTAAGTGATACGCCTGACCATGATAGACGGCACTGAAGGAGACCAGCAACTGATTATTTTATTTATTTGGTACACAACAGATTGTCTCAAGTCAGTTTGTAAGATAAGTCCAGTCAGCTCTTAAAGCACTCGTGGAAATAGTATGAGCTTGTAACACTTCTATTCGAAAATAAATTTGATATAAAAATGTTATATTGCCGATCAATACTACATAGTATACATGAAACTGATAAATGTGTGGCATTTTAACAATTAATTCAATTTTTGGTTCCAGGATCAAATTCTTCTATTAAAAACTTTAGCAATCAATTTGTTGCAAGCAAGCAATACAGAATAAACAAAGATTGATATTGGCAACTAAATCTCATCTAATAAAACGATTAACGAAACACTCGCAGCTTGTAAAAGGTGAAGAGTTTTACACGAATGTGTTATTTGCAACTTAGAAAGAGACGAATTAAAGTTAGTAGGCAAAATTATAGTGAAACACATATTGAACACGTTGACAAAGAAATACTGAACAGTGTAAGAAACAGTGCACCTTTATCGAACGCACTAGTTATGGAGAGACGGTAAAACATATTTGTAAATGTTTCAACAATTCTGAATTATTAGCAAAAAGTATTAATAAGCCCGATTTTAGTCTTGGATCCTTCTCTAAAGAAGATTGAAGAATTTCTTCCTTCAATTGACAATTAAAGATGATCCAATATTGATACAACACTGAACAATTGTATTGATATTTTGAAACAGTTAAAGATTTATTATTTGAAAGAACCCTACCAATTGGTAGCAATTATTATGTTACTGGCAACAAAAAGGAGCTGCCAAAAAGATACGGAAAAATGTCGACAAATATTATTAAGTATATTCGAATTGAGTACACATCCGCCGGATTTGTACAAAATATTTCCAGTGGAATTCATATTTTCATTTGAAGATCAACTAATGATAGAACTGTTTACTTTAAAAATAAAATCATCTAACAACATGTCCTTAATCAAGTGTCTAGTCGATCGCGGTAAAAGGGTGCGATCAGACAGTGAAATAGTAAAGAAAATTGTTGATTTACTTATCAAAAAACAATCTGCCTGTAACAGCACTAGTATAGAATTCTTCAGCGAACCAGCTTTCCAAATTAGTTGTGCTATATTACCGTGTATTATCAAGCAAAAGAAAGCCATAACAACAAGCGCGTACAGATCCATTTTGGCTGACTTGCAAGAGAAACTTCACAATTCACTATTACAATGTTTCAAACACATTGACTTTAGCAAAAATAGTATTTTCATCGAAGAGGGATCTGGCAACACAGATGAGAGTATGGTAGTTTCCAAAAGCAATATGGCGTCGTTGAATTCGATATCGGCGTACTCGCTGACTTTGTCGAAATATTGCGAAACGACTGACGTCGAAGAAACCAAAAACCTGGATCATCTATGGAATGGGTTGGAATATTTCGTTAATACTGCCGTAAGTAAAATAAAAACTAAATAGTAAAACAATATGACTATATCACTGATGGCTGAGTTTTCGCAAATTACATTAACATAGCCGGTCACTGTATTTATGCAGAAATAATGTATTATATTTGAGCGTCGGTGGCTCAGTGGTGTGGACTGTCGCCTTCCTACCGGGAGGGCTGAGGTTCAAATCCCGACACGTACCAATGTATTTTCGAAAATATATGTACGTTATCCGACGCTCTTACGGTGAAGGAAAACATCGTGAAGAAACCTTCATGCACGCCTGCGAAGAGATTCGAAGGTTGTGTGTGAAGTCGTCCAACACGCACTGGGCCCGCGTGGACGACTAAGGCCTAATCACCCTATACGGGTAGGCTCATGCCCCTCGGTGGGGACGTCTAATGAGCTGATGATGATGAATGTATTATATTTGTATAATATATATTTAACCCTTTTGACATAATCATCATTATGAACAGCCTATAACGTCCCGCTTTTTTTTAAAGTTACGAAGTGTACAGGACGGTAAGGACGCTTACCTGAAGTAAGGGAAACGCCTGACCATGACACAACAGCATTGGTTGAGACCAAAAACTGATGGACGGTTATTATTCTCAATCAATGCCGCGTTGCGACAACTAAGACAACAGATGTTAGGTCTTTTATACCCGGTAATTTTACTAGCTACTGCAGCGCATAACAGTCCACTGCTAGACTTAGTTTATTCCAAAACAAGCCAAAATCTCCACGCATCACGGGACGGTGAAATTGACTTGATTTCCAAAGGTGAATTGGACAATATACACAACTATCTATACTAAAATGAGATCATACTTTAGGCTTTTGGACGTTCACTGCTGGACACTGGCCTTATCCAAGGCTTTCCATCTGTACCTATTTGAGGTGACTAATGATTTGATAAAATCCTTTAATTTGGAAACCTGTAATTTTATGTTTTAAACTGTTTGAGCACTCAAAATGTTAATTATCAGATAGAAGGAATCATAGTTCATATATTATGTACTGCTTTTTATCGCAAATGACATATTGACACATTCATATTTTGCTAAATCAATGTAATGTAATTTTCAAAATGTTTTAAGCAAATAGATTATTTGACTTATTCATCTTATGTACCATTTTCAGATACAATCCATAGAAGATAAACAATCGAAGCATCAACACGTTGAATCTTCAATACGCTTGTTAAATTCAGTTCTGCGGTACATTAAAAAATTAGAAACCCACGAAATATTTCAAGCCAAAGACAAGATATTTTTGCGTATTTGGAAATGCGTGAAAGATAGATTGTCTATAATTTTAAGTGGGGATTTAGCGAAATATGCAAATGGCTGCCTATTTGAAGACATAGCTGTGACATTGAAGTTTATAAGTGAATTGGTTTCGGTGGAAGGATTTGTTACAAGTTTTGTTGGTGATCTTAATAATTTGATGGTGTTTGAGGTAAATTATCTTACTTTAGTTTAATTCAAGCTTAAAGTTTACTTTGGCAAGATTCGAATCTATGCTTTCAACTTACTCTATAAATCACTTGAAAATTAGAACTAAAGTTGTTCCTTTATATGAAAATAAACTACTTTTGCAAAATCTTACCCAAGACTGTATACTCCACATTAGATATAATTACTATCCTTCTCAAATTCTTGTCTCTTTTAATAATTTCATATGAGAATTCTTTTGTTGCTTAGGCATAATAAGAAGATTTATTGCATGAACTTAATATATTCAAAATTTCAAAACATTGATTGATTGAATTTCAGAATCCTTCAAAATTGTTAAAGAATAAGAAAAACATCGAATTGATATCACTTAAAGTATGTAAATATTTATTAGCTCAAATTCTTAAAGCCAATATAGTGGGACCAAAGTGTGTTGCCCTGTCAAAAACAATCTACCAAAGTAGTAGAAATTTAAAGAGCTATATTCAGCAACACTTTGAAGCTAACAATGGAGTCGTGCTTAAAAGTAAAAGAAGAAACTAATGTAGAATTCCAAGATGGAGATGATAATAATGAAATTAAATTTGTTAAAGTAGAAGATCCAGTTTGTGAAATGATAAAAATATATTTGGAGACTCTTTCGGAGGCAGTATTGTCTGCGAAAAAGGTATTGAGTAATATAAGAAAAAAATAAAATTATTTACTTTCATTTACTATTTTGCCTTCATCTAGTGATTGGAAACCTCCATTTACGTAAAAGAAGCCGTGTTAGGAGGTATCACTCTTTCATTTAATAAACTAGGCTATAAATAAACATTTTTGTTTACTGTTGAACAGATTTCATTTCAAAATTCGAAAAGACGTACATGTCGGGGTTTAAACCTGCACCCTGCAGATCGGAATACAACAGCGGAATTCCCACCAATGAGCGAACACTGGATATTTCTTTAGTATGAATGCATTTCCAGATAAATCTTGACTACAAACCTGGACAGTATATTTGAGGCGGAACAATCAGTACATTACATTATGGGCCGTAACACGTTAAAGTCAAAGTGCGAAGTGTCTTGGCAAGTTCTACGGCTGTTCGAGGAAGTGTTGCGGTTTGAATAGTTTAGTGATGTCCAGAGAAGAATTATTGGAAGACAGGTAAATAATGTGATAGTAAAATTTGGTAATATTTCATATGGCAGGTAAATAATTATAATTTAATTAGCTAATATGTTCATATGACAGGTAAATAAAGTGATAGCAAAGAGTATGTAAAGTAAGAGGCGGGACTTCCATAGAAAAAAAAATTCTACACAAATGTCAAAACGGAGCAGAGATCTTGCACCAACTTAACGAAAGTATGCTGTCAATCGTACCAACATGAGAAATAACAAATAGTGTTTGCAGTACATCCTACATAGAATATATCGATATCGATATTCGTAACGAATATATATTTATAATATATATTATAAAATATTTCAGAATCTCCATTTCGTTTTAATGGTAGAAGTAAATATATATTATTCTATACTTCTACCATTAAAACGAAATGTATGATGAGTTAAACAGTAAATAAGTCAAGACCATAATTTATTATTTATTAAACAGTCATAAATATTTTGTACGTAGACTGGTATTCACACAAATTACATGGTTCAGGGCACATCTAAACCCGATTTTGTTTAGTTTTTCATAATTTTGATTTCTTTCTATTTCTATTTTCGTAGCAACTTCAGGATGAAAAATAGAGTTAGACTCTTGCAATTGGTGGAATTTCGCTCTCATTATAAATTTTAATGTTACTTGGTTCAATCTCATCTTCTTCCAGTTCAGCAAAAGATTCTGAAAAAATGTTATGAAATTTTAAGAGCATGCATGCAAGCAATGGCATGGCATTAAGTTTCACTGATGGGACGGCAGTTTTTATAATTTTTTTTTTCTTGAAGTCGGTGTCCTTAAAATGATTCCCACAAACATATTTTTCATTTAATTTTGTATAGTATTATGTCAGTCCTCATTACCTAACATTTTGACCCATAACTTACATCTGAAAAATATCGATATCGATAAAATGAAATATGCCGCACTATAGTGATGAACCGGCTATTTTGTTATTATCACAATAATATTATATTATGTTTGTATAGTTTTAAGATACATCTTAAATAACATCCTACCTGGCTTCATCAACAGGAAATAGCATTTAAAGTGGCGTTTGACCCATCTTTCTTCCAGATCTTAAGCCACAAATTTCACAGCGCCGATACTTCATTCTTACTTTAATCCTTATTTCCAAGTCTTGAAATGATAACTTAAAGTCCTAACAACGTTCACTTCTATCCTAACGAAAAAACTTATGCGCATGAAGAAAACTCGTAAATATCACTTCAACAGAATACAAAGAGTAATCATTGACAACAAAATTGACAATAACACTCAAACTAACTGAAACTAACCAAAAACTAACGCGAAACAATCAATTGTCAAATGAAGAAAGAGTGAGGCAGAGGAAGTGAGTGAGATGGCTATAGCCGCCCTAAAATTCTGCTCCGTTTCATAGTAATTTATTTTTGTATGGAGTTGCGACTGCCTGTGTGATAGTTAAGTTATTGAATATGTTCATAATACATGGAAATTATGTAGAAGTAAAATTATCCGACGTCGGCAATACGATTACCGCGCTTCTATAGCTGGTCAAAGTAAAAATCCATGAATTCAATTAAGGCTTTTCATTACTTAAGAACCCTATAGGATTTAGAATTCGTTTATGAGAAAACATAGACTATCATTTAACATCATGTGAACCATCTTTTAAAAAAATGAGGTTACTCAATTCGTCGGTATATTCTTTTTTAATGTTTGTTCATGACATGTAATGTACAACGAAGATATTCGATCTTCGTTGTTTATAAATCGATTTTGACGACTTTTTTTGTAAGAAAGAGGATACTTTAGAGGTGGTCCCATTTAAAGTCAGGGTCTGATAATGGAGACCAGAGAAATCGAAGAATCTGCGTCGTTTATGTACCGATTTTTATGTTTTTTTTTGTTTTGTTGGAAAGAGGATACTTCAAAGGTGGTTGTAAGATGAAGTCAGGGTTTGATGAAGAGACCTAAGAAGTCGAACTTTTAAAATCGACTCAGAGCAACTACTACTTCATTGCGGTATATTTATGCCATGATTATTTCTACTAGGAATAACTCAAAATTGTAAAAAACTACTTACCTATATTATAAAGCTTTCAAAATAATGAAAGAATTATTTAATATTCTACCATTTAAAAATTTTGTTTTAGCTTTCATTTTGAATTCGGTTTTTTTGTTAAAAATCTTCAATTTATATATTAATATTTTTATCGTTTTGTTTCTAGATGGCCATGTTTTATGCAATGCTACGCGACTTGGTGTGGTTGCTTTGCGATCGATCAGGCTCTGATCAGTTGGAGCGCTCCGCCGAGGAGAGGCTTGGACAACTTGGACACTCTATTGAGAAGTAAGTATCGAGACTATTATGTAGGCAGACCTTTTTTGTGTTTGGGAAGGTCCACGTTTTATTAAGAAAATAGAAAGAAGCGTAGGACCCTACTACTTTACTAGGTGGTAGACTCGGCACTGAGTCGTCTAGGTAGGTACCACCGCATAGATATTGTCCCGTGAAACAGGAGTGTTTTGCACTTCTTGTTTCGGTATGAGAGCACTGTAGCTAGTAAAATTATCGGGTATAAGCGTCCTACGAGTGACATCTGTTGTCTCGGGTGTCGGGTGCAGTGCGGCATTGGTGGATGATAATAACGGTTTATCAGTTGTTGGTCTCATTCAGTGCCACTGTCATGGTCAGGCGTATAATTTACCATCAGGTGAGCGTCCTGATCGTCCAGTACAAACCCAACTAGATAGACTGATAACCTGGTTATGATGGTTGTTAGGAAGTGGCGGGTAGCAGATGTATGTCAACTGCTAGGTATAAATAAATAAATATCCAACAACGTTCATACAAAACCATCTAGCCCCAAACTAGGCATTCGAGCCTGTAATATGGTGACTAAACAACTGATAAACATACTTATAATTTTCTTTTTGAAATAGACACATTATTATACATAGAAAACACCCTGACCATTACAAACAGACAAGTTCATGCACACAAATGTTTGTACTGCCCAGGGATCGAACCCGGAAACCTTGGTGTAGTAGCAGACGTCTCAACCATTACACTCAATGGGTCGTAAATCATAAGGGGAGGCCTACGTTCGCACGTAATGATGTTAGTGATATTCATTGATCTAGTCTAAGTCAGTCTAAATGTAAGCTGTTTCGATGCGAGGCTCGTGGTTTCAAATCCCGCGGAGAAACTGCATTGTGTTATTTTCCCAATTGGTTTAGCCATCGCATGCTGAATCGTCCATATATCCAAAAAAAAAACATGCTAGAAGAGGGCACGTTAGCCGTCGATCCCGGCAACAATGTTAGTATGGTAGTCTAACAACCAATTTGCAACCATTTAAAAAAAAATGTGCAGGAATGCATGTGCTCTGCAGTTTTCCGTTATATATTAATGATTGGTACGGGTAAGTTCACCAAAACGAATCACTTTACAACGAATGCACGTGCAATAAATTGGTATATAATAGGTATTCCGTTATTCGTATCGCGTGGTTCGTTGTAACGTTTTTCGGTAGCGTGCATTGTGTGTTTTCGGTAGCGTGCATTCGTTGTAACGTGATTCGTAATGGTGAACTCACGTTGTGTAATTCGTTGTTGCATAACGAACGGATTGTACTTATCAAACCTAATAACACACCGACCAATATACAATAATTTATTTTTCTCACAACAAACATATTGCATTAGCATCTTTTACAATTTAAATGGTTTCACATATTGTTCATAAGTGCTTTTTGTAATCCTAATTTGAAATAAATGTTTTTGACTTTGACTTTGTGAGACTGGTGCCTAAGCTAGGCAATACGAGTTACCTGTTACATAAGTCACCAGGACTCAACACTTCAAATCACCAAGGTGACGCTAAGATGAATTAATAAGATAGCACAAATAAAGACATTATACAAAGCTAATGAACTTATAAGCTAATTTACAGCAGGTTGGCAGCAGCACCTATATCGTAATTACTTCAATTATTTTCAGGCTAACCCAGACAATTTGCAAGCGCAAAACGCAAGTGTCCAATATAGCGACGTACGCAGTAGGCGACATAAGCACGATGGTGTCGAGTCGTCCGCAAAGTGCGTGTACAGAGAGTGTGTCGCGGTGTTCCCGGGTGTGGGGCTCCCGAGTGGGACGGCCTGGGCTCCTGGGGCGGGCGCTGGCCGCGGGGCCTAGTCGCCTCGCCCGGGCCGCCAACGCGGCCAGGTATACTGGACACGCCTAGCCTACAACGGTCTACAGCATACCACAAGTGTTTACAACCTTACAAATTACAAGAAAAGTGTTTAGATTAATTCAGAACACTATAGAAGTCAGAACATTCCAAATTGGAATACAAGTGTCTAGAAAGTTCGGAAATAAAAGAATAGTGTCTAGAACGCATCAGAGCATAAGGGAAGTATCTAGAACGTTCCGAATCAGAAGAGAAGTGTCTAGAATGATCTAAATCAGGAGAAAAGTATCAAGAACGTTCCAAATTTAAAGAAAAGTGCATAAAGTTCTAAATCAGCAGAGAAGTGTCTACAATCTTCCACAACAAAAGTCAACTGTCTTAAATGTTCCATATCAAAGGAAAAATGTCTAGAATGTTCCATAACAAAAGGGAAGTGTTTAGAATGTTCTAGATCTTGTAGGGGACGGCTTTAATGGTATAGTTTGCGTGAAGGACTAGAATTATAACTAGAAAGTAAAGTGTCTAGAAAGTTCTAGAATTAACCAATTTTGGAAAGTTTTATACATCATAGAATTAATAAATAAAGATTATTGAAACAATTGTGTATATAGTAATTTAATAAAATTATGTGGTATAAGTATAATGGTGTCCAGTCATCCGCAAAGGGAATGGTATATAATGATTAAAAGCCAATGAGCTCGTCTGAACAGTAGAGAGTTGCTTGAATTGACGCCAATTTTTTAATTATAAATTTTAAAGATTATTGTTTAGCTCATATGTAATTGATAAAGAAAGTATTGTGTAGATAAAGTTTGTTTTTTTTACTAAATGATCTTTTTAATTCCTAAAGCACTCTGCTGCAAAAATACGTCATTAGTCGAAAATAACGCTTAGTGTAATGAATATTTATCCTTTATGTCGATAGTGTCTAGTATTGTACAGATATGATTTTTATTATGAATCGAGGTGTTTAAAATTGATAAATATCCCTTGAAACCTGATTTTGCAACTTCAACAGCGTGAAGTTCAAGAAGATAAGGAGTTTCAGACGGTCATAGCGTACGGAGCGGTAAATGTTTAAAATTGTTAGGAAGTATGAGAGTAGCACAACATAACGCCGCGGCCGGAAGGATTTGGACGGAACTTTTTTGGCAGGTAGCTGATGTAATAAGGAATAACATAGGCTGCTTTTATTTTACACAATACTTTATTTAGGAAAACCATTGCTTTAGGTTTTACCGCGCGGCGGCCGCGCGTCTCGTGACTTAACGAAGCAAATTAAGATTATGTTTTTACTGCGGGAGAATATAATCTTATACCGCACGCAGGCAACAGTGAGGTAAAAATAAATTTTATTGACTCAGCACCATCTTGTCCAAAACTATGCATTAACCTGTAATAGGTTCCTACTATTACATAATGTTTATACATCACATACAAGCAATGATTATATGGCACATACAACATACGTTTGTTTTCTAAATTAATACATAGAAAACCCAATATAAACATGTTCATGCACAAAGTTGTGCGTGGTCCGAAATTTTGTTCGACATACATATGTCAGATCGAAGATGTAGTCGTCCAATCCGCACTGGGCCCGCGTGACGACTAAGGCCTAATCATCCTATACAGGTAGGCTCGTGCCCCTCGGGGGACGTTTAATGAGCTGATGATGATAATACATATGTGCGATGAATGTCGACTGAACGATTGTGCAAATAGTGTTTTGTTCGAAAACTTTATGTCGACAAACGCTTCGACTGAACGATTGTTCGAATATTTATTTATCGATGATCTGACCTTCGAATATTAAATACAAAGTAGTTATATTTTACGTTTGGTAGTGTGTGAGATTGGTGATCTGCAACACTCTTATTCCGTTGCAGAGTAAGTGGACTATATGACTTGTTCTGTTGTGACGAAACAATTATATTCGATAGATCAAACCATCGATTCATAAATATCGAACAATCGTTCAGTCGTAACAGCGCTTGTCGATAAAAAGTTGTTTCGATCAAAAGTCTATTCGCACAATCGTTCAGTCGAAGCAGCGTTTGTCGACAAAAAGTTGTTTCGAACAAAACACTATTCGCACAATCGTTCAGTCGACATCCATTTATCGCACATTTGTATGTCGAACAAAAATTACGGACCCATTGTGCGTGCTATACACTACTTGCAAAGTAGAACGAGACCGGCCGTCCCGTCCGAGTAGTGTAGAGAGTACTTCGTGCTACTTCGAGCCCTTTGACTCGGTCCAAAAAGCGACAGCAAATGGAAGGCGCCCCAGGCGAGGCCAAATTCGGACAAAGTAAGCCGAAGTGCCTCTCTACACTATCGTATTCGATTTACCGGGCAACTTCGCGAGTAGTGTATAGCACGCTTCGATTTTTAGACCAACACAAAGGGCTCGAACATAGAGTTTTAAAAATAGTATTTTTAATACCTAGTTAAATTCACTCTGAGGGCTCAAAGTTGCACGAAGTGCGTTTACCAAGTAGGTACACTACTCTGCTAGTCTCGGGCTACTTCGCGAGTATCTTCACGAGTAGTGTATAGGACGCATAGGTACAGATACGGCGTTATTGACTCAAAGCAAAAAAAAAAATCTTACTAAGCTACTCTAAGCGCAAATCGCAAATATCACGTGATCTTTTTTTTGCATTTTATAAGGCCCCCCTCCCTTTTGTGATACGTAGTGATTTAAGTCTACCTCCCCCCTCCTTCTCAACATCACGTATATCCTTAATACCAACAAAGATTTTAAGACTTTCAAATATTACCTTTAAATACAGGTATAAACTATAATTTTATTTATTTTTATTCTGAATTAAGGACCATGATAAAGAATGACTACACTAGGTAAATACACGTGATATCTCACTACCCCCTCCCCTTGTGTTATTTTCGTGATTTTTATAAAAACTCCTCCCCCTGTTTCGAGCCTCACGTGATTAATGGACAACCCCTAAGTATCTTTTTAATTACTGAATAGAATCTGGTTAATTTATCGGCTATTTGGTTTTATTACGATAGCCACTTTTGGACTTCGTTGTTAGATAATTAATGGTCAACTTACTTTGTTACATTTTTCGAAGTCACGTATCGCCCGAGCGTATCGCATTTATACGATTTGAAATTAGTATAAAATTCTTATCTTTATGATTTTTAGGGTTCCTTAGTCAAATGCAAAAACCGAACCCTGATAGATTCGTCTTTTTTTTTTTTTTTTTTTCGAACTGACTACTGCTGTTGGCCGCAGATGGCCTTTACAGCTTCACCGGGCAAGTGGCGAGCGCAGATGGCTCTCAGCCTAAAGATTCGTCATGTCTGTCTGTCCGTCCGTATGTCACACCCTTTTTTCTCCGAAACTATAAACACTACACTATTCAAATTTTGTGAGTGTATGTATTCTGTGAACCGCATTAGGTTTTGACAACAAAGTTGAAAAAAATAATATATTTGGGGTTCCCACACATTGAACTGAAACTCAAAAATTTTTTCATCGTTCCCCCCGTGAGTGGTATAATGTGTAGAGCTTGAAAAATGATATCGAGGTTTCCAATATCATTTTATTATAAATTGAATAGTTTTCGCGAGAGACACTTCCAAAGTTGAAAAAATTGTGTCCAAATTTAATTTTGACCATGTTATAATTTGTAATTCCTAATACTCTACCATAGCAATTGTTTGTAACTTTTATTGTATTGGTAAATTGATAGTTCATTATTATTGGAATTCAACAATTCAAACTTTGGAATTCGAATCAAAACACTGACAACTTTGTGTAAATGTCTCCGTCAGTCCAAATATGGGCATTTGTTGAATAGAGTAAGCTGATTGGCTGTTATGTACCGTCATCAGCATCACAGCTGTGAGTCACTCTTCAAGTGGCAGACGTTCAAAATTAGTTTAATCTATAGGTTGTAAAGAGTAATGGTCTTACATTTTCTTATCTTACTCAGTTGACTTTTATTTAAAGATTTATTTATCCTTGCAGTATAACGTGTAATACTGTGAAGTTATCAGTGACAGCGACAGTGAATATATTTAAGGTTGTCAGGTCTTTGATCGCACTTGATCTGTTAATAAAAACCAGATACAAAAATATAACCTGCATTACGTATATATATATTTGGAAGAATTTAAATAGTTGTTCGATTATTTAGTACTATATTTGTAGTATTAATGCGAATCGAGAAACATTGAGCAATAGATTATAAAGATCGTGTATTGACTCAAGCCAAAAAATTTGACACATGCGCTGATTGGTCGTTACAAAATACGCATAGCCAACATTCCGAACAGTATCGTTCCGGTCGCCGTTGTCTTGTGTCGGTGAAGTTAAGTGGTGGAATTTTTACGTGTTTAACATCAAAAAATGGTAAGTGGAGAAAATAAATTACAGTGTTTTATGGACGTGATGTGATATCCTAATTTCGGAGTGGTGTATTTTGTTAAATGTTGCAAATACAACAAAACGGGTTGTCCAGCGACCGGTGCCGCCATATTTCGCACAACCCCTCGGTTCAGTTCGCACGCCTTTTACTAAAAATATCAACTTGTCACCGTTCAGTGATTTTTTGCCACGTGTTGTGCTTTCATCGTTATCTCAAGTGTTTTCGCGTCAATAAAAATGCACAGTGAATGTTTCCTTGTTGGTTAGTATAGAGGTGTTGAATTTCAGTTATGGTGGAAAGGTTATTCGTCCAACGCCTTTTTTGACGAACAGTGAATCTGTATCACTGTAGGGTGTGATGTTAGGCGCGTTGGCCTTCGTTTGGGGGTTATTATCAGTATTGGAGGCCGGCGTTGCAGAGGGCATCGAACCTTGGACGCATATTCGCGCAATCGCATCTCTGTTTGACCATATATGGTATAGTGCTGGTTCGGCCGGCTGGCAATCTATTTCGGGGTAAAAAGGCGCTACTGGTTTTGGGCGCGTCATTGAATTATTGCAATACTAGTGAGGTGATTCGGGTATTGCTCTCATCATTGTCAAGGTCATCGGTCGACCGCACCTGTAGTAAAAACTAAACTAATACCATCTGTTACAAACTTGACCCTTATCTGAAGGTAATAGCGTCCATTTTGACGTTCCAATGCTATTTATAGGAATATTCTTATCAGACAGTTAATCCTATTGAGTCATTGTCACAATAATCATTTTACGTGTTTTTAATGTTTAGCGAAGTGCAAATCATTTGTAGGGTCTGAATCACGATCTATGGTTGCCAATGAATCATTAACTTATTAGTTAATCACACTTGTACCATGTAATTTAACAATTATCATGCAAAATTACTGTTTTTTGTAGTTAAGTGATATAAGTTATATATGCACAATCTCTAGGGTCTTATGATAATTTCAAACATCAATAATATATATACAATAGGTGTTTTTTAAACAAACCTAACCAAACAGCTGTTAGTTGTTTGGTTACACAGTTAACCTACTATTTATATGAAAAAAAAAGTTGTATAAGGAATTTAGATATGAAAATGTAGTCTAAAGAAAATTTGTTATGGGTGAAAACAGCAGTAATTGAGATTTTATATCTGCTTGGTGTTTATCCAGGATTTAACCACAAATTAACAATTTTATTTATGTTATTCCTGCTCAAATTCAACAATTAATTAAAACAGATCTAGCGACTCAGCAGATGCTGATCTGAGTTATTATCAATCTACAATTATACTGTTTGGTGAGTACTTCTACTTTTATATGCAGAATATTAAAGGCAAGTAGTGCACAAATGTTTACAAAGTTTAACTTTTCTCCTAAAGACATGTCTCACAACAAGTAATCAGAGATCTCTGAATAGGTTGAAGAGAATAGAAAAGAGAGGTCAACTGGACTGTCTGGCTATAAACTGTGAAACATCAAATCTTACTTATTTTTGGGAACTTACCCATTTTTTGTGTGGACATGGAGCATAGTCACTGTTGGTAGTTCATCTTCTTATCAACTCATAGTAGCATTGTGTAGGTTTTGGGCACCAATTAAAAAATCTGGGTTTGAAACCACTTCGGTACAAATTAGTATGCATTGGTTTGGTTGGGTGTTTCTATAATATGCATGTATGATCGAAACAAATGTTAGTATGTATATTCTCAGTTTCTCCTGAATGATTTCCCTTGATTTTGATTTCTGCTGTTAATTTTATTAAATGGAATATTGGCTACACTGTTTAATTAGAAAATACAGTCTATATTTTTATAAAACATCAACCAAACCAAAGTATTTTAATCAGTCCTCTAATAAGTTCAAGTTTTTTAATTAATATCAGTAGTAAAATAATTTGATCAATAATTTCAATAATTCGAAAATTGTTTTTTTTATTTGTGCCAGTTCCCCTTTTAGGATTCGGGGGTAATGGGGAATAGACAGTTTGTCTTTCTAAAATTGAATCCAGATAGCGCTGTGTATCTAGCTATGTACATAAATATATTTATTGTTTAGGTATAAATTTGAAATTATTAGAAATCTAATTATTCTATACAAATTCATATGACCTTATTTATTAAAAGTTACTCCTGAATCATGTTTCAAAATTTTCCTATTATTTACTAGACTTCATTGGGTATGATTGATACATAAGTGGTTGGTACACAACTACTGTGGTATCATTTTAAGTATCTGTAGATTACCTTGGTTTTATATATTATGTATCATATCACTATTGTGGTATTGTGTTACTTAGTGGTTAAATTTATGAATGGTTGTGTGTTGTAATTATGTATTTATCTCGTTTCTTATTGTTATTTGCCAGTGTTTTATATGAGTTGCTTCTCTCCATACTTACACAAAGGTCAACTCATGCCAAAATGTTGAGTAGTTTAGCCTGATCATAAGTTAGCAAATATTCTGGGAAGGTTACTAGTGGCACCTGTCTTCCAGTAGCTGCTTAGGTGCTCTCTTCTCTCTCTCTCTCTCTCTCTCCCTTACCTATTATAGTCCACGGCTATACATAGGTCTCCCCCATAGATCTTTTATAATGTATGGGGGAGCCTATAAGACCTATTCCCTGCAGTGGGACTTAATAGGCTGATTAAGATTATTGCTAGCAGATTGAGATATCTAATACCTAGTTTATAAGTATGAACTCTTGAGTTCTGAAAACAAGACTTTTTTGCCGTCTTGTCGTAAACCGCGACGAAAGAGGTATTCAACTGTCTCAAATGAGAAGGTGCTTCCCGGATTGAGAAGGTATGATAAGCCATTGATGTCAGGTGTTAACTGGCAAGGGCTGTATTCCGAGGCGAAATAGAAGTACTAAAGATCTAAAGTCATTTGAGGTGCTTACAATTAAAAAAATAGGTACAGACAACACAACAGCTGACTTTGGTTCACATTGCGTTCATCCGTTGGTACTTAGTCAGAGGCGGCGTCGAGTGACGCATAGAGCGAGTTCGTTCACCCCTCAGTTCACCCTCGCCGAAATACGTCACTAATGAGATGCTGCAGTATCGGACAGGAGTGTTTAATATTCGTTTTGTTATGTTGGTACTGAATGTAACATAATTACTGTTATTTGACAACCGATTCGGTATCGATTAATAATCACTAGTTGTGCCCCGCAGTGTTGGCAGCGATTGTTGAAAACGCTGTAAAAGGTAGCTGGGTTAATCCATGGTGTCAGCAAACTAAAAATCATTTTTTTTAAATCTCTTCTGCCGTTTAGTCTTACAGAAGTAAAAACAAAATTACACACTCGTTAACTTTGTCTTTAAACTGATACTACTGATAAGTATTAATGTGATATTAATTATTGAGTCCCAATGTACCTATACCAAAGATTCCGCAAAATTTTATTGATAAACATAACATTAATATTTACTTTAAAATACTATTCTTTCTAAATACCTAGTAATTATTAGGAGCGAGTATAATATATTTTTAGTTTGTTATTGGAGTATTTACGCAATAAACGATGTCGAACACTTGTATTTTATATACCGTTATTTTCCTTGTTTAGTCAAAATAGAATCATAGCCATCCGTAATTAAATATAATCACATACGCCGATATTATTAGGGAAGTCTAACGTGAAATAATTGTTACTTCTATTGAAGCATAGCATATTTCCATTTAATATTTTACCAATAAATTCTATAAAACGATCTTTAATTTATAACTTTCATCATCAGCCTATAACGACCCACTGCAGGGCACATGCCTTCCCGCACAGCATACCTATGGGGATTATCTGTAAAATAAGTTTGACAACTATAAAATTGTACGTGTGAAATCCAAACGTCATGAGAAAATTTGTGATGTGATACAACACTAATTGAATAGGGATGGGGCGACGTAGATAGATTCTGTTCCGTCTAAAACAACGGTGATCCCGAAGTAAATATGCATTTGATATAAATGTGCATTTGCGAGAACTTGTGACGTAAAGATATTATTAACAGTTAAGTAGTATCGAGTTATTTCACTGCATATCTTATTTACAAAAAAAAAAGCTTTGCTAAAAGTCTTAAAGGTCTGGATTCGGATGGCTGTGAACTGGTAAAAGTGAGTCATTTGAAGAGTAATATGTTCAAACATGGCAGATATGTATGAATTTATATCCATTTTTTTTAACCCCCGACACAAAGAGGGGTGTTATAAGTTTGACGTGTCTGTCTGTGGCATCATAACTCCCGAACGCATGCAGTGATTTTAATTTAGTTTTTTTTTGTATTAAAGGTGACTTATGTGCGAGTGTTCTTAGACATGTTTGATGAAAATCGGTTGAGCCATTTAAAAGTTGTGAGGAGTGAAAGTGGGGAGAGTAACCGAATGACTGCAAATACATAATACTTGGAATCAGTAACAAAGACCTTTAGCCTATTTATAGTAAGAAAAACTAGTAATTAATAAGTAAAATAGCGAACGAGCTTGACCTTAAATTGTAGTAAGTAAATTATAATATACTAAAATCTAACTTAACCTAACCTACCTATAAAAAGTGAAATAAAAATTAAATTAAAATTTAAAAAATCGCGTTGGGGGACTGAACTTGATATGAAAAATATCGTAGATAAGAAAGAAATAATTAGGAGCGGTCCCCCAACGCGACGTTTTTTTTAGAATTATTAATAGATTCTTAGGTACTTTAACATTAAGTTTCTTTTATTATTTTTTACTTTTTAAAGGGAAATTACTTAAGTTCTTGTGTCGGGGGTTTTTTAAATTTTTATATACAAAATGTATCAATATAACCAAAAGCAAATAAAGGTATATTTTCAGTAACCTAAACATATTTATATCTATTGCACTATATTTCACTATTTGAAATGGACAGTTAAAGCTGCCAGTGATACATTTATGATCTTGGCATCATTGTTATACAAACTAATGTAACTCATTCATAAGTCGGGTGTCGCACGTCTGTTCTGACATAGAATTTAGTTGGCACTAAATGTCGGTTCAGTAACATCTTCATATAAATAAATAACATGTCTTTGTTAAGCCTCTGATAATATTAACGACTTTAATCCTAAATTATAAGTATAACTAGGTAGTAGACTCGATACTGAGTCGTCTAGGTAGGTACCACCGCAATACCAGCTTTGGTCCCGTGAAACAGGAGTGTTATGCACTTCTGTGTTTCGGGATGAGGGCACTGTAGGTAGTAAAATTACCGGGTATATGAGACGTTAACATCAGTCGTCTCGAGTGCGGCATTGATGGAGGATTACAACTGTCTATCAGTTGTTGGTCTCCTTCAATGCCGCTCTGTCATGGTTAGGCGTATCACTTACAAACAGTTGAGCGTCCTGACCGTCTTGTACATTTATAACAACAAAATGAAGAAGTAGCCAGTACTAACAGCTCAACGTACCTTTAAAAGGCCCGAGGGACTCGCGATATTATTTTTCGGTCATACATTCGATGACTGGCCGTTGCAATGGTTGCTTTCGACTTTCGCGATCGTCTGTTGAACGCGCTAGTAAATTTATTGCACTCTGAATTGTCAATTTTAAATAATGTTGCCTTGTGGAATTAATGTTACAGCACCTATTTTAATATTTGATCCCGGCCTTCTTTCTCATCCAGGCTTCACTAGCAGCTTTCGTATTGAGAATTTTAAGATTCCGAATATATAAAATTTCACTTTATTCTTCCACATTTTTAAGTGGTTTCTTTTTTATATCGAATGACATGGTTTATAGTCCGTGATGCTATAGCATCCCCAATCAGAATTATAATATTTTTAATTTATAGAGTTGTACTTGCGTGACATGAGCATAGCAAACTAAATTATTAACTGTACTTCATATATTCCGAAATATTTCTTTGTTAATTGATATAATTTGAGCTATCCGTTGCTTGGCACTGTTCATACTCAGTATGGTTCACATAAATATAAATGGTTTTACAAAAATACCTAGATTTTTGTAAAACCATTTATCATGCTGTTAAATTTACGGCACACGAGAGTTGCTCCAATATTTTTAAACATTGAAATTGTTTATGAACATCACATAATCAAGTTTTTATCGTTTGGATAAAATGTTAAATGTTGAGGTTTTGTATGCAATAACTATCTGTATTTTGATGGTATAATTATTTCTTTAATTTATAATTTAAAGTATTTTTTTTTTCGAAACGAATTCATTTGATTTCATTCGATATACCTATTGCTATTCTTACATCTACGAAATAATGCGTACCAGTGTGGCATTGTTAGCGTACAGAATTTAAAATTCGACCCGCGTAAGAGTCGTCTGATGAATAAAATTGAATAATATTTTACCAATGCTAACGGAAATGTGACTCAGTGTTTTTTTTTGTTGTTCAAAGTCCGTCTCGTAGAGAAAGTCTTAAAATAAGGGTTTCTATAAAGGATAATTTTCTCTGATGCAGTCGTGCAAATCCGCATAACATCATGAAGGCCCTCATTGGTGTGTGTGGACCGTTGCCTTCCGACTTTGCGAATTTTCGAAATTATATGAACTTTATCCGACGATCTTAGAAAACATCGTTAGGAATCCTGCGCACGCCGGCAAAGTGGTCCAAAGGTAGGTAGGTGCGTTAAGTCTGCCAATCCGCACTGGGCCCGCGTAGACGACTAAGGCCTATACACCCTATACGGGTACGCTTGTGGCCCTCGGTGGGAACATAATGAGCTGATGATCATAACCTTTGTAGACAACCAACGTAACTGAAAGAATGGAGACTTGCTTGACCGCCGATAAACATTTTTATTGTGTCTACCAGCAACATTACACGAGCAGTGAGATTGTTTGTTATTAGGAGTGTACTCTCTTTCGTAAAAAACCACCGTAACACCAGAAAGACTTGATAACGCAAACACGTGTCATGCCATCGGTTCTATTTATGTCTACGGCCAATGTCTTCACGATAGGTCTATTTTAATAAGCCCACGGGAGTCACGGCTGTCATTTTGTATCATCGCCTTGCATATTGAAAGTTTAAAGCTTGGTTTTTATTTTATTCATTGTCTGTTTTTTAATTTTCATGTTAACGGTTTAAACAATTTTATTAAATTTGGTATGGAGTTGACGCCCTGGGTTAATGCATAAGCTACGTTTTAGTGCAGGAAAATATACCCGATAATACAACTGGTTAGAAATGGTCTTCTAGCAACATTGAAATATGTTTGTACACATAGAAAACATACTGGCTTTATGTAACCTTAGCAAGGCTAGCTACTGGCTAAATAATTATATAAAAATACTTCTCGAAATCGTGAATAACGTAATAATACAGTTAACCTTTCGTATGTAGTTCACGTTTTTATCAATTATTCAATAAGTTACTGGCTTTATTATGGATGACTAAGTTATTGAAGTCATTTTTAAACAACGCAATGTTTAACGGGAGCTTATGAAACAAATTGAACATGTTTTCATTCACGCACCTGATCAAACAATATTGTTACGGTAATAGCTATGTACATAAAACAAAAGGAGTTTCAACGGAAGATAACTGATACACAAAACCAGTGTTGCCATCTTTGGGGCTAGATCTAGCACTTGTTACTATAGGCGAACTCATTTTTTAACTATTTAGACCGAAAAGGGCAATCTAGCGCTTTTGTGTCTTGAAAATATTGCTAAAGTATATGTTTTTCGCCATGCCAACAACAACTACTTCCTTGCTATTTCATCGGTAACGAAGCTTAATTTTTATAGACGCTTTATGATGTTTTCAGCATTGTTTTGCACAGAAAATCTTTTGTTGGTTATTGAAGCTCCATCTAGCCCTTTTTAAGTACCCAAAACATTCCTAAAACTAAGGCAGCACATAACACTAGTGTTTCACGTTGGTGATCTTTGAACTTTGGTGTGACTGTTGCCCTCCTACCGAAGGGTGAGGTTCAAATACCGCAACGTACCAATGTGTTTCCGAATTTTCGAAATTATATGCACGTTAATCCGACGCTCTTACGGTGAAGGAAAACATCGTGAGTAAACCTGAGCACGCCTGCGAAGAAATTCAAAGGTTGTGCGGGAAGTTGGCCAACCCGCACTGGGCCCGCGTGGGCGACTTAGGTCTAAACACCCATTACGGTTAGGCTCGTGCCCCTCGGTGGGGACTTTAATAAGCTGATGATGATCATTGAACTGCCTCTGTGGTCTTCTGGTTCCCCGGCGTTTTAGCTAGTGAACGACAGTACCATTCATCGTGGTTGTTAATTCCCAATCTCCACATAACAGGTATGAGGAGATTGAGAACTATGCAGCTGTGGAAGCTGTGCAGGGAATGCCTCTGTCTGTAGTGGGATGATATAAGTTAATGATTATAATAATTGACGGTGGTTGTTACGGGTTATCACGTTTCCACCATTTAACATAAAAAGGTTCAGAATACTCTTCTAGACAGTGGCGGCGTGTACAGAGATTATGAGTGGGGTATGCGAAGTGAGTGACAGTAATCGCAAAAATAATTCTCATTTCTGTCAAAATGATCCTTTGATGACAGCAGATCGCCTATGGTTTCAAGTGTGTAGAGGAAAATGGGCGAATTAGTGAGAATCATAATATGATGGCTATTTTCCGGATTGTCTGGACGCCCAGGATATGCACTGCTTTTTGAGCGCACACCACCACTGCTTTTCTAGATACTAATTGGTTCGCAGATTTGCTGTAGAACGATTGCATTGCTATGAATTCATCTCAAAATATTTAGTACAGATATGAAAGGTCTTTGTGAAGCCAAAATGTCATGTGAAAGGTATAAGATGCTTTGATATTATGCTATACTCTTAGATCGTGCACTATCGGGCGTGTTTTTGAATTGAATATCATTTAACAATGATTGAGGTGGCTTGATATTTCCATTTTTAGGTCGTTGGCGAAACTGTAAATCGGGTTAAATAGACACTTTAATGCACCTACAAATTGTACCAAATAACTATAATACCTACTATGAATGTCGTTTATTTTCTAGAATAAATGTAGGGTTTTACATCAATGTTAGACCCATACAAATTATATAGACGCAATTACCAAAATTATTTTGAAGTTTATTAACAGGCCTGTTTTTTCTTATATGAAATAATGCCTACCGCAGTAACCCTTTAAATTAAATACGAATATCTAAAAGCCTTGAGTCCATTTGCCGTTTGAATTTCTAAACCAGAAACCAAAATGAACTCAAAACTAGGGAATTCCAAATACGAGTCTCAAACTTTAAAGTTCCGAAATCTGGCGATATAACAGCTTCAGAGGCTCTGATATTGTTTGTGCATTTTGCTCATAATATATTTTTTGCCAGTGTTCAAGTAAACATTAGCCGGCCATGGAGTCGTCTAAAATAGCGCAAAATTGAAATACACCGTCAGCTGCTACAGCGTTTATTCGTGTTGCGGCACACTCGCATTTAGAACTGACGACTGTGATAAAATTTGACTATGCGACGCGACGTTTCTGGCAGACTTGCGACGCAGTTGACCGTTTTGATGGCTTTTAACGTTAAATACATGTGAAACTGCCGTATTTCTAGTCTACAGGATGCATTGGATGCATTTGCGCTTCTTGTTAAATTTGCAAGGGTGACAGACATTTGTTTGCAATTCGTACTATCCATATGACATCAGGACCATACTTTTGTTTGGAGTAGACATCACGACCATACTTTTGATTGGAGTAAACAGCAGTACCAGTGTTGCCACCTCAGTTTTAGAAAAAGGGCTTTTTGAGAAAAAGGGCTAAAAAGAGCTAGATAGGGCTAGATTGAGCATCAAAAGATTTTCTTTTCTAAAAATGCTGAAATAATCATGTCATGAAGCTGTTTTTTAGAGCGTCTAAAAAACGTCATGGTCATGACCGATGAAATAGCAAAAAGTACTTCTTAGCACGTCGAATCTTCATAATCTGGTAGTAATTTCAAGACAGTGAAAAAGAGCTAGATTGCTCTTTTCGGGCTAAATCGTTGAAAAAGGAGTTCACCTAATCTACCCTAACCTAACGTAAAAGGTTGCAACACTGAGCAGTACCTAGTTTTCTTGAGGTAACTTTTAGCCACTTGTGAACCCACACTAAGGTAACATGCCGTCTTTCAATTTTAAATAATCCTTTAAGTTTTTCTTTATGGGAAATGCTAAACTTAGGTCGACAAAACAATAAAACACTTCGTCCGTTTTTGAAAATCATATCGGACAAACGTTACATTGTTTTATCATTTCTAGATATGGAAACTTCACATTTGAGCAATAAAAATGTTGTATTCTATCATACTGTCAGCTACGGTCTACTTGCTCCAATGTCTTTTTACAATTCAGTAAATTTATCTGCAGGAACACTTAAGCTGCCAGATAAATATATGAAATTTGTCGGTAGTTGTTAACAATTTCAATATTTTTTCTAATCAGAAGTCAATTTAATTTAAAAAACAACTGTCGTCTAATAACGGCTTCCAAATATTAAGAATTGAACATTTGTCATCATTGGAAATGTGTCAAGCAAATCTACACATGAATAATCAAGCAATTTAGTAACGTCTAAAATCATGAGTCATCGAGTTTCCTATGTATTTTTTGCTCTAGCCTTGTTACAACAGTGAGATGGCTCTAAAAACTTGAAACGCCTAAGTGCCTACATGCCATCGACTTGATTTCAACCAGTTTAATTCTTTTAAGGCCGTTACATCTATTTTTAAGACAAATTATATAATACTAATTAGTATCGTACGTCGTATACGTAAGCATGACGCCTCCCGCTGAGCTTCTGATTTGTGGATATGTCATATGAATATGGTAATGTTCACTTTTTTCGTATTTAAACTTTGTATCATTTTATCTACACAGTTTTATGGGACTATTGTCATTAGAGATTAGAAATACGCAAACGGCTGAGTACACTTGATTCAGACTGAAGAATTTTCATTTCAGCTCGGAATGCCAACTTCGCAAAATGCCAATTGGTATATTGGTTATGTTTATTTTTGATATTACTGGATATTGTTTTATTTCATGAGAACGCAAACAAGTAGACGATTTACCTTATTGTCAGTGATATCGTAACCGATACTTGTTCCTCCGAAGAAGCTAGGAGTGCGTTGTCAACCTTCATCAAAAAATAGGTGTAAAAGGAAATGGGGAAAGGGAGCTCCCCTTTCCCCACATATCCCCATTTCCCTTTATAACCTCATTCACTCGACAAAACATGACGTACGCCGGCTTAAAAGCAGTTTTCCTTCAACTTTCATTTTACGGATACTTGAAAATACCAAAAATCAATCTTGCCAAATAACCCTTACCTACTTAAATGTTCAGTTGGCATTTCGTACCGCGAATTTGAAACACGTGTTTGGCGTTGATGAGATCACGTATGATACATCCGAATCGAATTAGACACAGTCATCAATGATGAATGATTGATCCGCCAACACGCAGTAGACGATGGCGGATAACGGTCAGAAACCCCAACGATTAGACTCCTAGACATATTATTATATGGGTGTGAAATTATGACTTATTATTGATCAATCCGTTTTTTTAACTTTGTTTTCCTATTTTACTTGCCCACTACTTTATTTTTCGTCTTCTTTATAAGGTTGCCTGGAAGAGATCACTTGTAGTGAGTAGTGATAAGGCCGCCATTGCCTACTGTGTTGGTTTTAATCAATGATATTCTGTGTAAATAAAGGTAGATACGCCACTTGTGCCGAAAAAACGAACCGCCAAAGAGAATACAGTTGTAGGCAAATGTACGTTCATTCGAAATAAATGTGTATGTGTGCTGTCGCTGCATTCGGAACACTATTTTCGGTTGTTTTGTGAGCATATCACGAACCTATACTTTTTACATCATTGTTTTTAATGTTTTTGTGTTTGTATTTAATTCCAATTCATTGTGAGCAATAGAGTCTATCTTATATGTCTCTCTTTTCAACCTCTACTGTTAAACAAAGGTTTTCCCCAATTCTGCGCCATTCTGGAAAGCGGATTCTGATCCTCCGCTTTCCTTGTCCAGCTTCCACTAGCTACATTTCTCGAGTGGTTGGTCTATTTCGGATTTTATCCCTAAGACCCCCAGCATAGCTCGCTCTATTGCTCCTTGGGTGACTATGAACTTGTGACGAAATTTGTTTCCGTGGCTCGGCTGTGTATGTTACAACGAATGGGGCGCATTGCTTAGACTTTGTATTTTTTATTGTTTTTCATAATCTATTATTGTATTTTGAAAAGGTCTTAAATCAATTTGCTCAAAACCCGACTTATTGCACTCTTCGTTATATTTGACGCCGGAAATCCGGACACTTATAACATTATTGTTTCTGGCGCCATATTGCATCTTGGCGGTCAAAGAGTTGCAAAATGGTTAACGTCCAAGACCTAACGTAATATCCAATGAATTACTTTAAAAAACCTATCTTTATTTCCAGGCGTCTGGAGTGACAGTGTCGGACGCGTGCAAAACAACGTACGAGGAGATAAAGAAGGACAAGAAACACCGCTACGTGGTGTTCTACATCAGGGACGAGAAGCAGATCGACGTGGAGACGGTCGGCGAGCGCAACGCCGAGTACGACCAGTTCCTCGAGGACCTGCAGAAGGGCGGCACCGGAGAGTGCAGGTGGGTGCGGGGTTACCTACCCTATTTATTTATTTAGGATAGTTTACAAGACATACACTTATTACATTGACAATATACATACGTAAGCGATACAAACAAGTAGTGATGCCTTAATTACAAACTGCCACGACAAGCACAGCTGACATGGAAGCAGTTTAGCAAATTGAAGTGAAACAGAATTTAATGTAAATTACATACTTAAAAATACTAACCTAGAGTATAGATTTAAATAATAAAAACTTCAAATACACTACATTTGTAACTTAAAATGAATTTATTGAAATAAATATATAGATTTATTTATTGACAAAAACATTAAATATATATATACTAGGCTAAGCTGGTCCTGTGAGGAACATTAAACTATTTCCAAAATAACATTTTTTGAAACTTTTATTGTGGAAAATGTAAGTCTGGAATGGTTTGTTTATCTTAATGGGAAATCAGAAATCATGTTTTCAATGGGTTCTCACTTACTAATATACAGTAATCCAGTAATGATTTCTTAAAAGGATTTCAATAACCATTTAATAGTATTTTTTATGTTAATGACAGGACGGTCAGGACTCACCGTCCTATGGTTAGGCGTATCACTTACCTGATGGTAAGTGATACGCCTAACCATAACAGAGCGACATTGAAGAAGACCATCAACTGATAGACAGTTCTTATATTCTGTTCGGGACGACGTCACAGAATAGAAATATAGATACATAGATATGTGAAATAAATAAATAGATAGAATAGCGATGTAATTAATAGTTAAGAATATATAGTTAAGAGTATTTCAATATTGTAAGTAATAAGATAGTAAATATAAGAGTTTATAGTTTGAAGATTTATAGGATAGGTAAATAGATAGTTATTACGCAAATAGATAGGTAGGAAATAGTTTCATCAATAAATAATTATCTTGTAACGTCTTTCATTTACCCTGTGTACACCTAAAATAGTAGATAAAGTAATAATAATTCATAGGAAATAGGTGTACATCAGGGTTGCCGCGCAATTAGCGCATAGTGAACTAAGAGGACAAGCTAGAAGTCCCGCTATATTTATAGTGTGCGAGAGGGACGGAGAGAGACGCAGCGTGCCGCCTCCCTCTAAACCTGTGTGAGAGGGACGGGGAGTGACGCCACGTTGCTATCTCTCTCAAAATATTTTCTAATTGGAATTTAAGTAGTTAATAAACACTAATATTGGAATTGTAATTATAAATACGTATAGATTAAGTAGTAAATATTGTTAATGTAAAGTTTATAGTTAGATATAACTTGTATCACAGTGGAAAATGGAAATATTTGTCAATAAAATGAAGGGGAATGCGGGGACGCGGGAGCAACGCGGCTCGCGGAAAAGTATAAAAAGGGCACATTTCTGGAAAAATCATGCATTCGGCGAAGAGAACTACGCAATTACGGAAGAATAGAAGAGCCCAACTGCGAACCAAGCCCCTGCAAGTTTTATGAAGAATAATTGCTGCGTTTCCTTACCAACGACCCTCGACCCGACCAGCGTTACTGCGTGGCGTTGCGACGCCACCAGAACTACCACGCATCCTACGTGGACACACCGGCAAGCATCGCCCGTCAATTGTTTCGATACGACTGAATAAGAGTCATACAGTCCACTCTCAGCGAATTAGTCATAGTCTTGGGGCGGGTGCCGTGCAGGGAATACCATCCAATCCCGCATATTCCATCAATGCGCACTGCGCCGAAATAATAATTTTATTCACTATACTGTTTCAATGTACATTTTAATATATCATCAGCTCATTAAACGTCCCCACGAGGGCACGAGCCTACCCGTATAGGGTGATTAGGCCTTAGTCGTCGACGCGGGCCCAGTGCGGATTGGACGACTTCACACACAACCTTTGAATCTCTTCGCAAGCGTGCATGAAGGTTTCCTCACGATGTTTTCCTTCACCGTAAGAGCATCGGATAACGTACATATATTTTCGAAAATTCGAAAACACATTGATACGTGTCGGGATTTGAACCTCAGCCCTCCGGTAGAAGGCGACAGTCACACCATTGAGCCACCGACGCTCTACATTTTATATATACTCTCTCTACAGGTTATGATGCAATATGCACACAAATAATCAAGGCTTGCGCAAATGAATTAGCACCTCTGCCACATTTTGTGAATCGTTGCTTTGAAGAGGTAAATATCCTAGCACTCTTAAGATATCAGTTATAAGCCTCTATTTTAAACGTGGAGATAAGCATGATATAAATAATTACAGACTATTGCTCTTATTCCAATTTTGTCAAAGGTTTTTGAAAAAGTCATGGAGATTAGACTAACTTCATTTTTCACACAACATAAGATAATTAATGAAGAGCAATTTGGATTTCGCAAGGGAAGTTCAACAACACTGGCATGTTACTCCCTTATAAGAAATATTCTGGATCATATGGACAAGAGTATTCCCGTATCAACCGTTTGTTTGACATGAGTAAGGCATTTGACCTTGTTAATCATGATACCCTCCTCACTAAGCTCGAGCGTTATGGTGTGCGGGGACTTGCTTTCAATTGGGTGAAGAGCTATCTCAGTGGCAGAGTGCAATTTGTGGAAATACTTAGGCTGGATGACTTATTCGAAAGAGTTACGTATAAATCAAAGAGTAAGTGCAATAATTCAGGCGTCCCACAGGGCAGCATTTTGGGCCCACTTCTTTTCATAATTTATATAATGACCTGCGAAGTGTACTTTATATCCAGTTACTCTTTCGCTGATGATATCTCTGTAACAATACACAAAAAACCTGACCATGACTATAATAATGAAATAAATACTCAAATATTAAAAATAGCAGCGTGGCTAGAATATAATGACCTAAAATAAATACTAGCAAAACAAATACATTCAGTTTTAATAGAAATGGCAAGCCTCTACAATTATCTGTGGAGCATCGCGGCGAGCCATTACCATGGCATCATCGGCAACTTTTCTCGGTATTGTGATAGATTCTGAACTAACATGGCAGTCTCATGTTGACATGGTATGCAAGAGGATAAACAGGTTTGTGTACGCATTGTATCGACTGGCCAAATTAGCCAACTTAAGACGGCTTTGACGGCATACCATGGATATGTTGGATCTCTGCTGAGATATGGGCTGATTTTATGGGGAAACTCGACGCATGTTAATCGTCTTTTTTTACAGAAGAGATGTGTACGGTCCATCTGCGGTGTCAGTCAAACGGAATCATGTAGGCCTCTTTTCAAAAAATTAAAGATTCTTCCATTACCATCTCTGTACTTGTACGAGATTTTAATATTTACAAAAAAAAATGCTAAATTGTTCACAAAAAAACATGATGCCTGTAGACGTGGTGGTACACTAAGATACCCGTGGAAGCTGGCTTTACCCCCAGCAGCCACTACTGCTTTACTAGAAACAGTTACAGTATGTGCATTAGATTATTTAATTTACTTCCGAATTATATTCAAAGCATGCAATTTAATGTCTTTAGAAGAATTATTTTGGGAATTTTACTTGACAACTGCTTTTATGACATAAATGAATTTATAAAATACTGCCGTGATAGACCCATAAAACATTTTGTCTGAAATTTCTAACTTATTTTATATACTAACTTGACATTATATTACTTAGTTTCACTTATTATATTATTATTTTTTTTTTTTTTTTAGTTGACATTATGATCTCATGTACTTAATGACATTCTCACATTATTAATGATTATTGATTTTGTTTAATTTCGTACTGCATTTAATATTAATGAATTTTTACATAGTTTAATTAAGAATAACATTAATTAATGGCATGACGACGAAACATTTGCACATCGATAGATCGATAAAACATGTATGTTCGCCAATTAGTTCATAAGACCTGAAAAATGTATTGACCATGTTTTTATGCAAATAAATGTTTTATTATTATTATTATTTGTAGTCTCTGTTAGGAGTTCACAGTTCATAGACCGGTCCTTTGAAGCTTGCGTGGGGACATTGGTCCAACACGTAGAGGCTTTGTGAGACAGAATTGAGTTGTGATGTGTACACCGAGCGGCTCGCTCTGCCTGCACTATGGAACACACAGAGCGAGCACCGCTTGGTGCAAGGACTATTGCAAATAAGGAAGAAAAAATAAATTAGGGCTATGGATAGGTAATTGCTGGTCTAGTTTCTGGGCTATTGATTGAGACAGCGGGGCGCCTGCCAAATCAAATGTCTCAATCTTGAAAATTAAGGCAGACGGTGACTTGCCACCCGCTAGATGGGCATCCACTATGCGGCGTAATGCCTGGGACGCAACACCGGCGCAGGCGGCTAGGGGTGTCGAGAGGTGTACACCGCTTTCTGCGCAGACAAACTGCACCAACTCGCGACTTATGCATCTTTCACTTCCACCCTCAACATGTAGCTCTGCAACCCCACTCTGGACAGCCAATGAAGGCAAGCCAGAGGTGAGAGTCCTAACTTGGGTGGCCACTCCGGGAGCCGGAGACGGTCAGTGTGCACTCTCGGGGGCCGTCGGGTCCGTGGTGTCGCTACGCACCAACAGCTCGCCACAAGCTGCCCTGCGGTGACTGACTGCGCTGGTGAAACTCACCAGCGGGCGATGGGGTCGTCACGTCCTACGCGCTTATTTTATTATTATGTTTTCGAAATCCTTAAGATTCACGGGCCAATAGTGGCCCGGTCCTTTGGAAGGCATGTGTGGGGCCGAAGCCAACAGCACAGAGGCCTTTTTTCGAATGTTTAATCTTTGTAAGTGTTACACGTGGCGGATGCCATCACAGAATGCACAATATGATACAACCATGATGACCCCACCAGGTGTAAGAATTGTAAATATATGGAAACCGATACTGGGCTATGGAATTGGGTTTTGGTGGACTGAATTGGGCTATGGGGGAGACTATGGACGCCTGTCATTAAACTAGTCTCACAGTAAATAGAGACAGGCGGTGACTCGCCGCGGCTAGATGGGCCCCTAATGGTCGCTGCAGTGGGGCGCAGAGGGGCAACATGGGCGCTCGCGGCTAGGGGTCGAGAGGTGGCACGATTTTACCATCGCGAGTAACTGCAAGTCACTCGAGCGGGTTTCTCGCTATTACGCGATTAGACCTTCACACCCGAGCATATAGCTCTAGCGACTCACTCCGACGGCCATGAAGGCAAGCGGGAGGTGGATCTGGTCCTCATGGGGTCACTTCGCCCACCAACGGTAAGACGAAGGCGAAGCCGAGACTTCCCCGGAGCACGGGAGCGCGAGGTGCGCGCCACAACCATCCGTCGCCACAAGCTGCCGGACGGTGACTGATTGCACCGATGATAATAGCATAAAGCTAATACCACAGCAGGCGATGGGCGTCACGTCCTACGCGCTTATTATTATTATTAATAAATTATAAATCTTATATTTTATTTCAGATATGGCTGTTCGTTCGAATACACGCACAGTGCCAGGGCACATCAGAGGCCAGCAAAAACAAAAGTTATTCCTCATGTCGTGGTGCCCAGACACCGCTAAGGTCAAGAAGAAGATGTTGTACTCCAGGTACGATAATTTTTATTAAATCATCAGCTCATTAAACGTCCCCACTGAGGGGCACGAGCCTACCCGTATAGGGTAGGTGTATAGGCCTTAGTCGTCTAGCGCGCCCAGTGCGGGTTGGACGACTTCACGCATAAATTTTGAATCTCTTCGCAGGCGTGCGCAGGTTTCCTCACGATGTTTTCCTTCACCGTAAAACAAATTGGTACGTGGCGGGATTTGAACCCTCTCAGCCCTCCCGGTAGGAGGGCGACAGTCCACACCATTGAGCCACCGACGCTAATACATTAGTTATTAATAACTGTTACGCAGAATGAGGCCAATTTGCCCAAATATGGATTTTCGGTGGGTCTTGATTTACTGTTTTTGTGGAGCGGCCTAAACGATGGTTCACATTATGTCGTGTCCTGGTTGCCCAAGCAGCTGCCGTCAGCAGGATTTAATGACAGATGCAGTCAACACTGTCACTGTAGCTAGTTTTTGGGCTTCTTTGGTTTGGATATGTTCTTGCCATCGATACGCTAACAAGAACATTAATAACTGTTTATATCACCTAGCTTTTATCATCATCAGCCCATAATGTCTTATTACAAAGCCTTTCCTAGCACACAGCATGCCTATGGTGAGGTTGGGGCCAGAAACCCACCATGAGGGCCACATAAAGCCACACCAGTGCTACCCTTCTAACAAAGAGTGTAATAAGTTTAGTTTTTAAGGGGCAAATTGACTTAAGACCTTTTTGAAATTCATTAATACATTAACTATAAAAAAAACAAATGTCTTAAGTCAATTTGTCCAAAAGTCAGGACTTGCAATCTTTGTTAGGAGGGCAGAATGAGCCACAGAAGCTTGCACTTCTTTACTTTGCATTACACCATCAATGTATGGCTAGTTTAAAGAGGGGATTCACTCTACAAAAATAAACATTACATCTGTCAATTTATCAGAAATCATTTGATAATGGACGGCGATCTTTTTTACTTGTAGATTTGTTATCTGTTTCTGATTCGATTTACAACAAATGTAATTTTAACACGTGTTATTTACGCTATAATAGGCACGATGACTGCGTTCTGGAATCGTAAGAACTATTTTATACAAATCTGGGTTAAAAGTAACAATGTGCTAATTTTTCAGCTTGAAGACTCATGTTTTATGAATTTAATTAGTCTTCAAAGTTAGGTGGGCAAATCCATTTTTAAAGTACATTAATTGACAAAAAATTTAAAACCAAATAAATGATAACATAAAATTAATAGCAGCTTTTGCTTTGAAGCCATTTTATTAATAAATACAACATTTAATACAGTTGATTACAAAATTCATAAACAATGCATACTAAGTATATATGCGTGAGATCATACTTAAGTAACCATTTGTATGAAGTGTTTTTGGGAAAGTCCCTTTAATGTGTTTTAGAATTAGGAAACCTCTGTGAGTTTTAATGTTAACAGAGTCATTATTTAACCAATGTTTCTATTATTAAGCGGTCCATTGATACCATAGCAGAAAAAAAATGTCTCCGTCCCTATTCTATGACTTAATATTAATTTGTTTTGTTATTTTTAATTTACTTTGTAAAAATATTGTTTTTTTATCTAAAATAAAAGTAGCCTATGTTTTCCTTATTACATCATCGCAAAATCTGCCCAAACGACGCGATCTGCATACACTTTTTGATTGAGATTGCCCGTCTAGTTTATTGTTCATCTAAGTGTAACGATGACTCTGCTTAAACGGTATTGATTGATAATTAACGAAACAAATTGTTGCAGCTCTTTCGACGCGCTGAAGAAGTCGCTGGTCGGCGTACAAAAGTATATCCAGGCGACCGATCTGTCGGAGGCCTCGCAGGAAGCGGTCGAGGAGAAGTTGCGCGCCACCGACCGTCAATAAGCAAAGCATTTACGCCACGGCCGGGCGCCGGGACGGCCTACCGTCACGCCTGCAACGCTCTAGGCGGTACCACGCGTCTACATACAACATATACCATAGAGAAAATAGCATAGACAAGATGGCACTGACACGATATCATAGACAAGATGGAATTGACAACATATCATAGACAAATGGAAGAATCAAGACATCGAATCTTCGCCCCCACAGTGCTCTTGTAACATGATTTGTCTCAAGCTTTAAGGATAACTAGCTACTCATTTGTCTCTAAAAATCTTGTATCGGGGTCAAGCTCATTCTTACTTTATCCACAAAAATTTTCAAAATATGATATCATATTGATTGAGATTACATTTTGCATTTATATTACAATGTTTATATATACGATAGACGCGGGTCCCCATAGTCAGTATTCCATGCCACGGTAGGCCGGACCGTCGCGAGCACTCGCATAGGTTCTTATGTATTATTCAATCCTTAGCTTCAGACAACACCAAGTCGGTGTCACTGTACAGAGCGACAATTCCGGCGGAGTTAACCTTTTATAAGGCAATAATTTTCATTATGATTTGCATACTATACAACCAGAGCCTTATAAGAGGTTAAGGGATTTCTTATATAATAATTTAAATTATACTAATTATATCTATATTTTTTTTCCTATAAAATAACTAAAGAGTAAGTTAAGCTCAAACTAAATTTAATAGCATGGGTGCGATGCGCCTTTTGTGTTTTTTTATTAAATAAAATACAGAATAGCGAATGCTGGTCGGCTTTATTGTAAGGTACGGTTTATACAATCGCCTAGTTTTCGTTTGAGACTCGCTGACGTAAGCTTGAACCACACGCTGGCTCACGTTGATTGAATAAGTATTTTATACCCAATATTCTGAAATACACTCGGTATAAGTGAATCGATTGTTTTATTTATTATTTAACCCTATTAATTATAAATACCCCCCAAAATACATAAAGAATATACCAAATCTAGTAAGACATATTGCCAAAGTTTAGTTCTCCGGTTGTCATTTGTGCCAATGATGGTATCAGTTAGCACCGGGAGTGCTCCCGCCATGTCGAGCCAAAGCAAACGCTGCCGCACCATCCTTTACAAAAACTATTTCGCCGCATTTCATACTCTATTTGAGAACCTTCGAATAAGAACCAGAACGTTGAAATTTTTGTCAACAGCTATAGTCGCATATTTATTAAAATACAAAATTTCAATGCCATTTAGTTCTGAAGTTAAACGAAAGCAAAAGTTTCGTGTCATGCTCCGGAATTGCACATGACATGCTTAACGAATTTGGGATTGTTTCGTGGTGAAAACAATTGTGCATAATTAAGTAACCTCACAATTAATTGTGCTTCTGTAGCTTACTCGAGCACAAAAGCTTTTAATTTGGACTGCTACGGAACATCCTCTCCAGCAAACCATACTGCAAATTAGGGCTTCCGTGAAGTATTTTAGCACAAAAGTATGATGAAAAAAATGTGCAAGAGACACATAAGCGAACATAAAGTATTTAAATTAATTGCAGGCACTAAATAACAACATTTTTCATATTTCAGATTTAAATGGAGATGCGCCTGGTCTACATATCATAGCAAAAAAGGTAACAAAATGTACTTTGGTACAACATGTGGATCAGGCGCATCCATGTGAAAAATTGAAATATTAAAATATTTTTATTCGGCGCCTACAATTACTTCAAATACTTTTTGTTCGATAATATATCTCTTGCACATTTTTTCATACTACTTTCGTGCTAAATTACTTCACAGAAGATGTAGCTCAGGCTGTCTGGACAAATCTGCCAATTAGGATGAAATTTTGTAGGTCGATAGAGCATTTTATGTGATGGCCAATCACCCTTATCTCAGAATTTGTGACGCTACAGAACCTTAGATGATCGATCGTATTAGATTAGTATTATGAATATGTATACTGTCCTTGACTTTAAGAGGTGTAGGTATCGGTGATTGTTTTAGCTCATTTAGCATCGTTTAAGTTAGCTACCTACTTTTTGATTAAGATTCTCCACAGACATCCGAATATAATTAGACTGGACAAGCCGCCAAGTTTATAGGCAGTCCCAGTGTCGCAATTTCTTTCGGTTTTACCTGTGAAAAGTTATTATATTTCTTGGTAAATTTACAGATTCATTGCGATGATGGCATTTACAATTGCACAGGATGGCTTTTGGAAAAAAACGGTAGTTTCTTCTAATATTCGTGCGTCTTGAATCGTCTCACAGAGCGTAACTGGTAGCCAGTGTATGCTCGTTGAGCTTACATTGGTCGCACTTTAAACGCGGCTTGCCCATCTTGTATGGGAAATCTGTGGATTTCTCACAAGAAATCTTTTGAGAAATGTCATAGGTACTACAGAAGAACGACAGATAGAAAACAACGGAGCAGTTAAAATTTATTAAAATTATACAACATAACTTTCAAACTATTATATTTATAACTATATCACAGTCTTAATACTCAGAAAAGCAACATCTTAGACTGCTAATAAATATTTTTTAGGCTGCTTTAACGTTATAACTAATTGAAGGGCGTAATACAATTCCATAGTTATCGTATCGATAAAAATAATTGTGTGATGTTTATACAAGTTTAGATCTATAGTATCGATATTGTCAATACCATGGTTATGGCAATAGTATCGATAGTTTATTAGATATTTAGCTTAGATAGTATCGATACTATTGCTTTCGGCGAACCACGGTAATATTATATCGAGTGGTAAACTACTTCATTTGAGTCTTGCGATGACGACGTGACGTCACTTGTTATTGAAATTGAAAGTTTAACAGGACTTGAAATATTGTCTTTTTATATAATATAATCGCTTATTTGTCATCGAGTTTTTGTCTTATTTGACGTGTTATTTAGACATTAATCATATAAAAAATCTATGTCACTAGAATAATAACACCAGAAATAAACACTAAGTATGTTATTATTTTTGTTAAAGGCGTCTTTGGCAGTCAATAGTATATGAGTCCTGAGACTCGTTGGGAATAATGTCCACACAATCAATAGATTTTCTATTAATCTTTTTTTTTTTTACGATAACCTCCGAGCGACTCATTATTATTATAATAAGAATTGTCATGATTAAGCTTCTATAAATTTATGTGGAAGAATATTTAAATTTTAAGAAGGTAGTATTATACCTACGCACTTTAATTCACAATTACGTACCTATAATAGATTATTGTTTAATATAGAATATATAGGCAGTAACCATAAATTTTGAAACACTAAAATTTGACAAAATACTAATTTCATTATTCTTATTCTTCAATTTAACATATAGTTGAGATGCTACATAATTATTTCGGTGAGACAATTATCTATTATGCTTATTTAGAAACATATAAATACTTTGAAATAATACCTAGGTACCTTTATCTTTTTCTTAGGCCGGAATATTATATAATATAAAATATAAAATATTTCATATTTTAGGAGGCTGAAACGGAAAATACTTTCAATACTGAAATTATATTACAAAACGGGTAAATACATCTAGCTAAACGTACCTGTACACATATTGAAGTCATTCATAAATGACATATAATATTAATAATGAATACATAAATTTTGTTAAAAATAAAATATTTTTAGTAATTTATATAACTTGTTCTCGTTTACTTAGTTTTTCTTAAGACTATAGTACAGTAGTAAGGTCAATTTTTAAATTTGTGCATTTTTTATATATTATATCATACCAATCATCTATAGATTCTATTAAAGTAGAAGCATCTGAAATTGAAATTGTTTTCAAAACAACTACAACTAACTACATTTCCCACAAGTAGAAATCGTCAGTTTATTCAAAATTTCCTCTACCTTATTGTAATTACATTAGTAAAACTTCTTAACAGTAAAATCACAATTGTACTCTAGAATAAGTTTGAAGTTATTCTTGGATATGTTAATAGTATTTAAGCGGTATACATCCAAATAGAAATATATGAAATATTGTTAATGTTTATAATTTGGTCAATTCCATCACGACTTAAAAATGTAAGTCGAACAAAGTTTTCGAGGTTTTAAAATAATGAATGCTCTTAATCACAAAATGACATTGACAAAATTTTTAAAAAAATCCAAAGAAGCTATATTTTTTAAAAATAAGTCCCTCTTTTGGTAACGCTAGTTTCTATTTAGTCTCATAAACCCAAAAACACGTAATATTTAACGGTAATGGCGAAAAAAATTCCTAACGTTACCGTTTCAGGTTAAATTTCAACCACATTTTAATAATCTTATAGTAATAGTATTTTGTCCGAACTAGTACGATGTTATATGATGCTATTAAGTTTGTATATTTTATATATTTCTATCGGGTAGAGCTACTTGCTTTGTAAAATATATTTTATATACCATAGACATTCAAAAATTTGAAGATAAAATAAATCTATATAATAATCCATAGAACTCTTAAAATCCTTATTTTTTATTAATATCGCTAAGCGACACAATCAATTTATGTTAGTTCAATTCCAATATTTATTTAATTTTATTTTTATCGACGCAGTACCTACATATTTCATTTCAACCATAGATACATTTCCACGTTTGTAGAAATTCTTAATTGGATAATTGTACATATTTCATTTCAATGTCGTAGATATATTACAATTTGTCGAATTTCTTAATTGGATAATATCTTAAAAACTTAAACAAACTGCTTAGTATTACTAAACATTGAGGAGCGTTATTTTAATACTTAGTGATAAAAAATAAAGTTGGTTCGTAGGAGGTTCAGCTTACAAAAAAATTGGATGAATTTATTCCGATTGTCGTCACTCTTTTCACATTCAAATCTTCATTCACTTTTAACATGTAATCATTTCGACTACCATCAAATTTTCTTGTTTTTAGCAATATCACGCAGCAATATAGCAATATTCAAACTCCTTAGAGGTTTTCCATATCCTCTAGTTTGTTCACACAAACTCCACGATTAACAATAGATTTTCTACTCGACTCGTCAGTCAGAGTTGAGCGAATATCAAAAAATTCGATACGTTAATCCCTCCCAACTTCTAGAATGTTTGCCGCCAAAATATCCCGCCATTTTGCCTTGTTTTTTTTTACATTCGCAGCACGGCTTGACAAATGCCACTCAGTACTATTTAACACGACAAAAGTGGACATTAAAATAGTATTTAAACGCAATACAATATTTAAACGCACTTTAAGACTTTCTTAGACCCAGTTATTAAATGCTGATGGTGCTGATCGTGTCTGCGGGGGCGGGCGTGATGATTGCCTGTTGAATCGACGGGTCAAGTAGAGGGATACTGTCGGTGGTTCTGAACAGATGCATACATCATCAGCCATCATGGATCATTATCACTGAAGGCAAAGACCTTACAGCGCCATCTAGCCCAAACTAAGCATAATTATGTAAAATGGGTACTAAACAACGGTTAAACATTAAATTTATTAAACTAGGTGGAAGACTCTATACTGAGTACGATACAACGGCTTTTCGAAAGGGCGTGCCATTTGATTTATTTTTCGTTACAGCGTGCGTCGCGACAACGGCATTCGAAACTACATAT
>PQWD01001075.1:0-45866 GCA_019425675.1 Leucinodes orbonalis
TTTTATGTTTTAAGGTACAGGACGGTCCGGACGTTCACCTGATGGTAAGCGATACGCCAGACCATGACAGAGCGGCATTAAAGGAGACCAACAACTGATAGGCACTTTTATAATCCTCCATCAATGCCGCACTGCGCCCGACAACCGAGACAACAGATGTTAGGTCTCTTATACCCTGTAATTTCACTAGCTATAGTGCACTCATCCCGAAACACAAAAGTGCATAACACTTCTGTTTCACGGGATGATATCTGGCACTGCAGTGGTACCTACCTGGACGACTCAGTATCGAGTCTACCACCTAGTACGGAAAAGTACATGGCAACATTATAAGAAACACAAAAAACATGGCGAGCCCAGAAGATGAGTGATTGACATAAATTGAAGCAGGATTTGAATGGCTTAGCTAGGACAAGTCAGACAAAACCTACTTAAATCCGTGTCAAACTGTTGGATATTCCCGATGCCACGGTCCATTTATTCCATTTGCCTTAATGCCAAGTACCAGCAAGTCACCTCGTCTGTTGGAACATCTCCAGTCTCCAGGAGGCCGATATGTCACCGAGTTGATGACGGAATACTTTCGACTTAAATATAAGCAGGTATTGTACGGCTTGGATTGGACAAGCCGAACAGAACCTACTTATATACAAGACAAAACCAAAGAAACATCTGAAAAGAATTGAGAGAAAGTTGCATCTTCTTGTATTCTATTGCTGAAAATATTTAATGTTTACGAAAACACAAACAGATGATATTAGTATTTTAGGCCACTATCCGACCGAGATCTGGCAGCTACCGTGTCAAAATTAGTTAAGCGATTCAAAGAGTAACGCTGCAGTATCTTCGAACTTTACCTAAGGGAGTTCTTTAATTATTTTATTTAGTTATAATATTTTATTTAAGGTTTTTTGTTTGTTATAAGTGATATAATGTTTTTTTATTGTAAGTTTAATTAGATGAGTTCTCAATAAGTTCTTATTGTGATAATTTGTTGGTTAAATAAAAGATACTTTTATAAAAATGTAGTATTGGCCATAATTACATCAGAAAATTTTATATTAATAATTTGTTATGGATAACACAAATATATGTCAAAGTATCTAAAATCAATACCTTATCAAAAGTTTAAACATGCATTTCCGGAATCAAAACTGAAAGTCGCTATTAAAAATTATGAAATAAATTTATCAAAACATCTGCTACTCAACAATGAATTCAGTATCATGTAAAACATGTCTCTTGTTATGTGATGGATATTTAGTTACATATGACATATCATTATACTATAAAAAATACATAACCTATAAAGGATCAGCCTTAGAGGTAAAGATAATTACTAAAATCATCAGCAAGCCGCATCATAGTTAGCTTAAACTTAAGTAGAAATTATTCGACTTAATCAAAAAAAGTCGGACAAGACCTACTTACGTTTATGCCAACATGTCTTCTAAAAATCTATACATTCTAAAATGATACCATATGAAATGCCTATGGAAAATCCGGTACTATAGGAAATAAGATTAATAGGTTAGCTTTATACAATCACAATTTACATGAGAATAATATTTTCTTTAATATCGAAATATCCCCGTTTAGCTGAACTTTGGCCACGGTACAACTGGGCTTGGATGACTAAATACACTGCGACGGCGTGTAGCCTACGTGAAAGTCGGGTAAGATTGCAGTATGTCTGATTGTGGTGCTCTTTAGATAATGAAACACCTACTAATCCGAATTGTCAATTATACAAAAATAATTTTAAATAAATCGATATTTTAAAACATTCCGAACCGGTGGTATAGTCATTTCATTTTTAAAAAAATATAAATACCGTTTAAAGATTCAAAAGCATCTGTATGATACTTTATTGAATAAAAGCATTTTTCAATTTTGAAATAAATAAATATCCACTGACATTTACACAGCGCCATTTAGCCCCAAGTTAAGCGTGAAGCCTGTATTAAGTGCACTAAACAACGAATAGACATACTTATATTTTTTTTGTAAATACATACTTATTATACATGGAAAACACCCAGACCATTACAAACAGACATGTTCATGCACATAAATGTTTGTACCGCCCGGGGATCGAACCCGGAAACCTTAGTGTTGCAGCCTACGTCCCAACCACAGTACCAAATGGGTCGTCAAATTTTCGGAAGACACCTCTGGATGGCAATTCAAAGGCGGCCAAGTGTAGCCCGCTAATTGATGCATTATTACCTCATAAAGATAAATTATTATCACATAAAGTTTAAGTATAGTAAAGCACTGTCAGCGGGTCACTAGTAAAGCTTACTTCGTTACTCGGCAGAATGCATAAAGAGAAAGTAAGGTTGACTGAGGCCGAAAATTTAATAAAAATATTTCTAAAACAAAACCTTTTAAGTCCTTGACCTAAGTAAGTGAACCAATCAAACATAGAAACATTATTGTCTTACATCTGCTCCTGGCTTCCAACGGACGAAGAGTTCTACAAATATCTCTTGATGAACTTTTCTAACGATACAAGAGAAGCATTTCACAAAACACTTTCCAATATTGAGTTGAAATCTCTAAAATACTAATTTATTTAGAAGTCACTTCAAACAACTGATAACTTCGCGAGAAAGTAATGCACTGCCGGAATTATTTTAAATCTCAACATTTTATATTAAAACAAAAGTCATTAGAATTCAGCACCCTTATTATTTGTTTTTGAATTTGTTTAACTACAATAATGAGTTTTTTGACCAGTAATTAAGTAATGCGCTCATTTAAAGATATCATTGTATTAATAATTCCCCAGGCATTGTTTGTTTATATGAGAAAGAAAACATTTTAAAATGTATAAATATAGCTTAATAGGTAGTAAAATGTAAAATTATAATAGATCGTTACTAACAATAGTTTTGCTGAAAAACATGTTTAGCAAATTGTGTTAATTAGTTTTAGGCAAATAAATAATTTAATATAAATTGGCTAATTGCGAGTCGGGCTCGCTCATGAAGGGTTCCGAAATAGCAATTAACGTGATATGAAATAATTATTTTACTTTGACACCTACTTTAGATCTATTATTCGAAAATAGTGGTTTTTAAGACCTATAACAAAAACTACTGAGTAGATGTCATTGAAACTAATTTTGTTCGTAGTTTTTGTTTTAATGTACACAATATGTTTTCATAATTGTAACAATCCCATATTTTAGAAGTTCGAGGGGGGGGGGGGGATTTACATACATAGTGTCATCAGTGGATACAGTTCTAATAGTTCCGGAGAAAAGTGGCTGTGGAATGTTTTTATTTGATTATATATAAACAACATATTAACAGACAGACAAATATTATGACGCATCCATAAGGGTTCCTTCTTTTGGCTACTAAACCCTAAATAAAGATTTTTAAAACATGTCTGATGAGAAAGATACTAATAACTTTATGATACTGAAGGTCTTAAGTTGAATTATGTACCTATCTCACAACAACAAATATTTTATGTAAAGTGTTGCCAAGACGACTACATAAAGTTTGCGCTCTGAAAAAGGTATCAAATGTCATGTAGAGCCAAGCTTCTGTATCTACACGACCTAACCCTACCGACCCTTACTACCGTGCCCGAGGGCAATGTTTGAAGTATAGAATTGACGTCACAACTTGCTTCGGAGATTGTGGGTTCGAACTTCACGTGGTACACAATAGTCAAAATCACTTTATTCGATCTTCCAGTTTGGTTGCCAGCCTGAATGCTATGTTCCGTGATGAGTCAAATTGGTCCTAGAATTGGTGATAGGTTTTTAGTTTGACGTTTTTATGTTTAGTTAGCTATCCGTGTTTTTAAGTTATTAGCACCTTTCACTTAGGCTATCAGTTGGCTCATCTGGTGGTAGGTAAGTGATTAACCTAACCATGACACATACCTATATACCAGTATTGAAGAAAAATAATGGGAAATTATTATTTGCTGTCAACAATGCCCTGCGTCCGCCCGAGACGACAGATGTTAGGTCTTTCATACCCGGTCTTTCATACACTGGCTGCAGTGTCCTCATCCCAAAACACTGATGTGCAAAATATCATCCCGTGAAATAGGAGTGCCTGACCTATTTCACGGGATGATATCTGTCACTGCGGTGGTATCTACCTTATCGACTCAGCACCGAGTCTAAGTTTTGTAATGTATTTTTGGTATTACTCTAAAAGTATACCAAAGTACTAGTAAGTATGTTTATCCGTTGTTTAGTATCCATATTAGCATGTATTGCTAATGTTTTGTTTGGTTATGGGGCTAGATGGCGCTGTGTGAATGTCAGTAGAAATTTATTTATTTGTTTTATAACCAACCCATAGCACAGTTATTCTAAAAAACTATTATAGCGAAAGAAATAAGTGAGTTTTAGGTACTCTTGTTCTTTATCCAAAGTTGGCGGCCGCAAGACAGTTTAGAAATTCAGACCATATACGGTCAGTAGGAGTTCATAAATTTGATAATACCAACAACAGTGAACATGAAGACAGTGATTGCTAAGTTTCTTGACTTTTTTCTTTGTTAAATTACCGGGTATACCGAACATCTGTCGTCACGGGTGTCGGCGCAGTGCGGCATTGATGGAGAATAATATCTATCAGTTGTTGGTCTCAATGCCGCTCTGCCATGGTCAGGCGTATCGCTTACCATCAGGTGAGCGTCCTGATCGCCTTGTACATTTTGGAACATAAAAAATAGATTAAATAATATATTTACCTACAATGATTAACCGTGTTAATTTAATTTATGTTTATTTACCTATATACATAACCATTTATCAAATTAGGTTTGACAATTTAAAAATTCATTATTTACTAACGATTTCTCATAGATGTATCTTAAGAGTCAATTGAGCTCTAATTATGTTAAGAACGGCCCTTGTGGCGTAATGGCTGAGAAGTCACCCAGGATCCTGGGTTCGATCCCCATGTAAAATGAGCTGATGATAATAATGAAATATCCACAGGCATTCAGATAGCGCCATTTAGTCCCAAACTGAGCATTAAGTCTGTAATATGGATACATAAACTTTATTCAGAAAAATAAAATAGGCAGTAGGCAATGTAACACGTTAGCCTTCTTAATGTTGCCTAAAACGAATTGCTTAATTCATTCTGGACAAAGTTGCTAAACGAAACTCTCTTTATATAGAAAAGGAGAAATAAATATTTAAAAAGTACCTAACTGAAAAAAAAAATTTTACAAGCCTGATGGAATGGCGGAAATTAGTTATCTTCTCATGGAAGATATCAATAAGAGAAAAAGTTACATTATAAATATTAGTAGCTCTCACAATGAGCTTTTCTGCCTATATCTTTTTTATAAATATATAATTTAAAATATACTTACTCTCTTTCCCTACACGATATCGCAGTCTACTGCTCTCAGACATAGCTCTCCCCCATTTTGCGCCATATAGTACCAAGTCACTCAAAATAATATAAAAACACCTATTATACGAGTAAGCACTTCAGCGCCAGGATCATAGACCAATCCCAACCTCGAGGAAGCAATTTATGTTATTAGATTTTTTAAGTCTAGGTGAAGTCGTTAGACTGATTTTGCAGACAATAAAGGTTTTAACCGGTTATGGTTTTGACTGTAACATATACAAGTAATTAAATAATAAGATATCAAAAAGTTATTAAATATCCATAATTTTATTTGCAGGAACGAGATAACTTTTTAGTCAGATCTGGAACGCTTGCTACTGTAACAGTTGGTATGTTAATGTTTCTCTCTCTTCTCTTCAACCTATCGTCCACTGCTGGACATAGGTCTCCCCCATTTTGCGCCAGATTTTTTTGTTAATGTTTATCAAAGAATAAATAAAAACAACAATATTGGTTTCAACTTTATAATAACGTACACTTTATTTGTTAAGCTATCCGTCTTAACTTAGCTTAGTCTCTATTTTAATTTGTACATAGTAAATAGAAATAGGAAAGAATTGGCTAAACAATGCCCAAAATATTGGCAAATTATTAACCCAAGATATATTAGACCCCAGCTTTGAGATCACTTTTAGAAGGATTCATTCAATCATTTTTAAAAAATCAATCAAGTTTATAATCATTATTTTAATGGCCCGCAACGCATCTCCGTGACCTTAGTGTTACAACTGTTCATGGGCGGCGGTGACACTTTTCTTCAGATGAGCCACATGCTCGATTATGTCTCAATTAAACAAAAAACGAATACCTATTTACAATAATTCAATTTAATTCATGACACATAATTACATATTCTTTTATATTATTTGGTCGAAAAGAACCTCTAATTAAATATTTTTTTTAATTCTACTGCTGAACAAAAGCGTCCTCCAAAGTCTTACTTGCGAACAAATCTTTTCAGATATAAATAAATAAATATCCATTGGTATTCATACAGCGTCATCGAGCCCCAAGTTAAGCGTGAAGCTTGCATTAAGGGTATTAAACAACTGATAAACATACTTATTTATTTTTTATGTAAATAAATACATATTACACATAGAAAACACACATAATATGTCGGTAAACATTGCTTAGCTACCCACCACCCTTAATTAGGCCGTATCCTTCGAAGGGAAACTTGTTAGGGAATGCCTAACAAGTTTCCCTTCGAAGGTTACTACTACTCGAGAACATCATGTTTCGTTCTTCCACCGTCGACTCTACGCACTAAGTATATGCCTAGTCCACTGCCACTTCAACTTGCGAAGTACCGAAGAGTCCTCTTGAATCTTCATACACCCATTGCTCTGTTGCTTATAGTCAAGCGAGTTCATTTTGCGATCGTCAAAACGAGCAAATTGACATATCACTGCCCGTTAGTGACGGTCACAAACCAACTTCGCATAACAATGTCAATGTTGACTGTCTTCTTGAAGGTACTACAGCTTCTTCGTCTCCTTTGGTAATGCTTAGATACGTGCATCATTGAATGGCAAAATAAAAAACAAATAAAAAATACGCAATGTTAATGCTCAAATCATAGTCGGAATACTTAGAATACTCTTGTAATACACTTTGGAAAAAGCCAGAAATATACATTTTATACAAAATCAACGGTGACTACCGATATACATAGATACAAGTAAAATAAAAATATAAAAACAGAAACATAATTTAGTTCAACAAAATAAGTACCTATGGGTACATGTTTTATATTAAAATAAAACAAATGTATGTAATGTTCGACAATGGGCTGGAATTAATAAATGATGAATGATGATTGAGGAATATTCCAGCAGTGGATTACATTGTTGATGGCGAAGATGACTTCAAAAGTATTAAGGTAAGTGAAGACTTATAACCTATAATATGGTCGAAGACAAAGTTACATTTCCTGAATAATTCATTATAATATGATAAAGAAGACGCAATATTTTTGTGATCTGAAACAATAAATCATATTATGATTAAGTATATAATTACATGTCCTCACCGAGGGGCACGAGCCTAACCGTAAAGGGTGTATAGGCCTTAGTCGTCCACGCGAAACGCATTAAAAATCTAAAAACCATGCATCTCACGTGAAACTCCAAAGCTTACCGTTCAGATAGGCGTATATTTTTTTAAATATAAAGCATACTACATAAAATCGAATCACAAATTCCAGACACTCAATACATAAGATACATCTCGTGTCATTTAGAAAAAAATATTTTAATTCTTCTCCCGAGTGTAATGACGAACTTAAAATATGATGATGAAGTATTTTTTTAATTTTCCTATTCCTCCTTGATTAAAATTTTTAATGTAACAAACATCGGGTAAATCATTTTTTAATGAAAAATCTTAGAAATTTTCATATTCCATATTTGAATACGAAGCTTGGCATGTTGCTGTAATTTCATCGAGAAATAATATTGAAAGGCCGGCAACGCATTTCAGTGCCCTCTGGCATTGCAAATATACATGGGCGGCGGTGTCATTTACCATCAGATGAGCCGTTTGCTCGTTTGCCTATAAAAATATATTAGCGAAGTATAAGTTTAAGTGAGACGTATGGCTAATCATTAATACCTACAAGATGTTAACCATTTACGTTACGATGATCATTGTACGAGTCCATAGGTAAATATAATTCAACAAAAATGAGTTCGATAACACATGGACAAATATTTAATTACATAAACTCTTTAATTTTCTTTCGGGTAGCAACATTAGTATTAGGTACAATGGTTATTAGATGTAGATGTATTCGAGAAAAAAAAACAATTTTTCTTACGCACCTTTGCACAGCTGAATGACACAACCACAAATTTTCAAAAATGACAAAACCCTAATCATTACAGATACTTATAAATTGAAATGAAGCTTGTTCAGAATTTTATTATATTTTGCAAATAAATATGTTTCAAGTCGTTTGAAGGAAGTGGAATGCCCTCCCTGCGTTTGTGTTTCGGAAGGCTTATACCTTGGTGTCTTCAAGGCCAGAGTAAATAGGCATTTATTAGGTATGTATATATATATATATATATATATATATATATATCTTGTTCAATAAAGCTGGTTAAAGTAGCACACTTTCCTTCGTTTAAATTTATCGCCGTGATACATTGGTATCTCTTACCGTTTCTGAGAACATATCCCGATTATTCGATCGCTATAATTCAATCCCCACCTCCACATATCGTGTCGTCTACTTAGGAGATCTACTTCTTCTCATCAATTAGAATATGCATCATTATCATTTCTAACAATATTGGTTATCTCCATAGCTTAGCTTTCTGTAGGGCTTTTTAGATTGGTGGTTTTTGGGTTGTCATCCTCAAAAAGCACGAAATCACTTAGTGATAATCTCAATAAGCCTTAGGTTTTACAGGTTTAATAACATGTTTGTCTTCATTCTCTCTGAATGGATGCGTTTTCTAGAATCTTTGGACCAAAATTCACGATCGAGTAATGATCGCTAGGTTATCGGGTGGTCGTCAGTCGGGAACCTTCAGGGAGCACACTTAACCTTTTCATCGCCAGGGATGCCTTAAGGCGTCACAAACAATAGATTTTTCATTGTGTTTGGAATCTTGGCAGCCAACGCGCAACGGGTTAATGAAAGACTATCCCATTTATTCTTGATACGTATACTGCCGGTCACATGATTAGCATTCTCTGGGATATAAAAGGTAATTAAATTAAATTGAATCTCCACAGCTGAGCTGTGTGGAAAGTCTGTGCTTTGCTGTGCCCTGCAGTGAACTGTTATAGGCCGATGATGAAGATGAAATTGAATTTAATTGCTGATAAGTTATTAACCCTTTGACCGCTAATGACGCCTTGAGGCGCGAGACAATTAATATTCTATTCCGGGAATAGAAAATCAATGGGTTACAGTACCATACATTTTATTTATCATCATCTCATTAAACAACATCATGAATCATCTCAACAATGAGTAATTTATACAAAAATAATGTACTAAGACTGTATTACAATTTGAGCCACAGACGAGGTTACAAAATAGTCCAAAGAAAACACTTGAACAAACATACTTTTGTAACATCGAATCTGTACCTACAATGTATAGGTTATTACATTTCACAACGTGGTTACACCGTATCGTACAAAATATATTTTTGTGTGAAATGTATTATTAAACTGTTTGGAAGAAGCGTCGAATAAGAAGCCAATCATTGATAATTCAGCCATCCCAATCAACTTAGTTCAAATCCCGCTACGTACCAATGTTTTCGAATTTTCGAAATTATATGTACGTATCCGAAGCTCTTACGGTGAAGGAAAACATCGTGAGAAACCTTCATGCACGCCTGCGAAGAGATTCAAAGGTTGTGTGTGAAGTCGTCCAATCCGCACTAGGTCCGCGTGTGGATACGAGTAGGCTCGTGCCCCTCGGTGGGGACGATTAATGAGCTGATGATGAATCAACTTAGAGGTCGGTGGTCGTAAAAATAGCTAAGTAAAATCTATATGGAACAATAATTTAGGATGATTTCATAATGAAAAAGAGATCAATTCAAAGAGAAATCAGAATTTTCTGAACAATAATGTCAAAATCATACCACTTATAACAACAGCTACAAGACAAAATTCTCCCAATGACTTGCAACATTTTGGGATCTCAAACTTTAACAATCGTGTCAGTCTTTTTTGCTTTTCGGCGGGATGCACCACGTGATGATGAGTTCGGTTTAGGTCCAAAAATCTGTAAGCTGGTTAGTGCTGGAAATGCTTACGTAATAAAGAAGACACAAAATGGCAGCACAGTGGGTAACATGCAATGGAGGCAGATAACAAATTTGTGTACATTTCTGATGTTTATTGAATACTTTTCTATGGTCGTGTTGCTGTCTGCCAGATAAAACTATACGGGCTCCACAAAGCAATAGGATTTCGAGAAGAAATATTTTATTAGGAACTAAAGACACAAATTCAAATCCCGCCACGTATCAATGTCTTTTCGAATTTATATGTACGTTTATCCGACGCTCTTACAGTGAAGGAAAACATCGTGAGGAAACCTGCGAAGAGATTCAAAAGTTGTTCGTGAAGTCAGCCAATCCGCACTGGGTCAGCGTGGACGACTTAAGCATCCCATACAGGTAGGCTTGTGCCCCTTGGTGGGGACTTATAATGAGCTGATGATAATGACTTTAGAACCCAAGATAGCCAAAGGAGAGCACGAAGACTGATCCGTATCCTCCCATTAGATCTAATGCGAATTGGAAACTTACGGCTTCACGTGCCGTTGAAGCACGATAGAACACGAGGTTATTTTTAATCACCCATCTGATGTGATGACACACCACTGCAACAGTTGCTTTACTTGCACATTATCAACTATTCACTTCGTAAAATAAAAAACTAAACGCTCTAATTGCCATCGAGCCTTGATTTATGAGATTATAGTAGACCGAGACATGTGGAAAAAAAATTGAATTAAACAGCAGAGTTCAGCGTGTTTTATGAGTTGAAACAATCTCACCTGCGTGTCTTCAACTAACTGCATCTTGGAACTAATAATCGACTGTTTTATTTGATTGATAAATAATTATAATAGTTTTACAATGATCTGTTTCAGGACGTGATCGGAGGTGGACTGAGATGGATATCGCTTGTGGTCCGCCAATGTAGGTCTTGTGAACGATGCCAGCCTGCCTACGGCGAACAGGGGCGGTGCTAGGGTTGAATATTGTTTAGAATTAATAAATTACATTGTGTTTTTACAATAACATTAATTATTTATTCGTATTTTTACTAAGGGTTCGATCACCGGGCTTGTTATTTATTTGCAATTTACAAAAAAAGTATATAAGTATATATGTTGTTAAGTGTCCATATTACTGGTTAATGGTTAGTTTGGGGCTAGATGGCGCGTGTGAATGTCATTGGATATTTATTTAGCTTTTTGGTATTATTTGAACCGAATATTTAATAAGTTTAAATTGTTTGTAGGTACTCTAGTCATCCATAATATTAGAATGTTTTGAAAGTGTTGGAAGTGTAGAAGAGTTAGTATTTTGAAGGGCTATTAATAAACAAATTTTATGACTTCAATTTGGTTAGTTAAACGGTTTTAACTTAAGTTATTAAGCATTTGAACGTTCCAGGATTCGCTTATAATGCATATTAGATTTGATAAAACTTTCACTTTTGTAGTATCCGCGTTCATCATTAACTAATGTTGTTTACAACACAGTCATCACTATTGAAGCTTTTTTCTCATACTAAGTTTTAATGAATATTATCATATTTATTTTGTCAAGGGCATAATTTTATGGGATTCTTACAAGAAAAATTTATTGAGTTTACACTTAGTACTTCCAATGTATTTTCTTATAACTCGGACGACTAAGGCCTAATCCACCCTATACGGGTAGGCTCGTGCCCCTCGGTGGGGACGTTTAATGAGCTGATGATGATGATGATGATGACACTTAGTACTTATATAAACCATATAATATGCATTGTTGCGCTTTTAGATACCAACTCCTGTTTTGAGAGATGTATAGTATCATTTATCTTCTTGTTTCCCATTTTATTGTTGGGCAGTATATTACCTACATGTAGTATATAATATCTCAAAAATTTATTTTTATGTGTGAGTGTTTTTGAAAACATACAGATAATAAAGGTAATATATATGAATAAAACTGATATTAAATTAAAAAGCAATACCAAAGTGTTTAATTGTAATGTAATACTATTGTATGTATTTCTGTAGTGGGAAGGCTATATTCAATTGCCAACCCTTGAGTGCGGCCCTGCGTTCATGTGGTTTTCTGTGTATTCAAGTGTCTCCTATATTTGTTCCAATTCCTGCGTAAGTGTAACTCGCAACATCATTTAATTTTTCTTTTCATTGTTCACATTGTGAGCGAAACAAGTATGTAGAGCCTTACGGTATTAGAAAAGAGACGGCATTCCTTTAGTGTCACCAATGGTAAACTAGTAGAAACTGTTAACAACCCATAACAGGCCTCTGATTAATAAAGGGTCAACTTCACGGCAGTTAAGCGTTTTGCCATAATCTCCACGCTTGGTGGGCTGGCTGAAGACAGTAAAACAGTGAAAATGTAGGTGTAATGATAAAGCGCAGTTAGTACTTATCTCTGCTGAACGTTTACCTCTGAGTTAACTCTCAGGGCATCCGCGTGAAGAGGTAAGGATGGTGACAATTCTTATCAGCCGTCACGTAATGTCCTTTAACTACAACACGTGTATGTAACAGTTTGACTAGTATTTTTAGAGTGAATTATGCCTCCAATCATATGTATATGTTTGGGTTATATTTCAAAGGTTTGTGAACCTTGGATTTGGCTATTACTGCCTCCATGGTCCAGACGTCTGAGTGTGAATTTATAATATATCAACCGGGCTCTTGGGTCCAAATACCATGGGGAAACCGCAAAGTGTACGCCACTTTGTGTGATTCTTCCAGTTTCGTTCGAACTATGCAGGCTGGATCACCTGATTGTTCGAAAAGAAAGATGATCCCGCGCTTCGGAGGACACGTTTTAAACTGTCTGTCCTGGCTACAATTTTATTAACCAAAATAAAACGTAAAATCCAAAGTCAAAGTAAAAATTTCTAATTAGGCTTACAAAAAACACTCATAAACGTCAAAAAATATACAAAAATACAATTAAAGTACTAAACTGGTTTGGCCTGTTGAGCCATCTTTGGGTTACGTGCCAATCTCTTCATGGCTATTCGCTACTGTTCCCTGTAGGGAGACGTAATAATGACGATGGTGGCTCCTTAAAATTAGCAATAATAATTGTTTATTATTTATTTCATAGACCCATAAACGATCAGATGGTGCACCTAATGGTACCTAAGCGATACTACTGACCAGCTGGACCCTTTGAGTTTGTGTAGAGATGTGGCATCTCTTTGCATTATCGACCGCTTGTATCACGGGGAAAGTTCCGATGATTTGTTTAGGCTTGTTCCTGCGGCTGAGTGTCACCACCGCACATCGCGGAGGTAATCCAAATTCCATCCTTATCACCTGGAAGATTGGAAGTCTTCCACAGTTCGATTCTGTCGTCATTTTCTGCCACGTACAACAAAACTGTGGAATGAACATCCACTGGTTATATTTCCGGAGTGATACGACCTGGCGTCCTTAAAAAGAGTGTGCACTCTTTTAAAGGGCCGGCAACGCATTTCTGGGACCTCTGGTCTTGTAAATGTTCAAGGGCGGTGGTGTCACTTACCATCAGGTGAACCGTATGCCCTTTAGCCTCCTGTTCAATATAAAAAACCCTTTAGAATCTACAACTTAAAACTCAAAAAGACCTGCTAGTGAATTCCTAACTTTGAAAAATAGGAACCGGGAATGTGGATTTGGACCTTCAATAACCTCACTCGGCGAAAACAACATAATACGTTGTGTTATCCCGGTCTATTCGTGCCGAAACAATACTCGCCCACATTAATAAAACACAGTACTGACTCGTACTTACCTGCATCTCTTGCACTACCAATTTTACCAATTTCCTGTGAAAAATCTTGTGAAGTATTTTAGGAAACTTTTTGTGTGCAATAAATAATTCTTTATCTAGCTATTTGTGTGTATTTTAATAACCCGACTGCCCAAGGACGGTTATATACTATTATCTTTCTATTTTGACGCTGGCGTAGCAGCTATGATCGCGTTAGGTCGCCCTTCGCGCAGCAATAGGAATTGATGTACGAATATGTAAAGGTCATTAATTGGATAGGTCATCAAAAAAATCCCGAGTTCTGTGCTTTGGAAGGCAAGTTGTTTTCTGCTACTAGCTTAGAATGACAGCCGTTAACACATATCAATCCAAAACAGGCCCATGTAGTGGGTTATAGCCCAATCTCCATGGTCCAAGCTGTATAGGAATTCTTGTGCCTTGCAGCAGGCATAGATATACCGACAACTAACCTATAGCCTTGCTTTCCCTGGCATGAAATCATATTTATTTTCAATCAGGTAATAAGCCTGTAATATGCTACTTAACTTGGGAAAAAAAACAACCATCTGATGTAAATGTAGAGACATCGGCTATTACAACAAGGGTTCCGGGTTCGATCCCCAGGCAGTACAAAAATGTTTGTACACAATGGTGTACATGAACATGTCTGTTGTTTTAGTCTGGTGATTTCTATGTATAATATGTATATATTACAAAAAATATATATTGGCTAACGCTAGTTTGGAGCTAGATGGCGCTGGGAGAATGTCTGGGGATATTTATTTATTTACTACAATTAATCTGTCTCCCCGTGGGATTCAAGTCACGACCACAGAATTCTACGAGCGTAAACTGGAATAATTACCGAAAGTCACAAGACTTATTTGATAAATAATATTACCGCAATCACTACGAAGGCAGTCTAAATGGTGTGATTAAATATATTTCGGTAAAGAAATCTGAACTCTAGACGACTCTTAGCAAACACTATTTGGGACACTCGTTAGTAATTCAAATAATCGATTATAGTCATCGCGGATAACAAAATATCTTTTAACATTTGTACAAACACGGCGATGCTCTCAATATAAGGCCTTGCTTTTGTTTCGAAATTATTTTGTAGGTATTGTAAAATAAAATCAATTTTATGGAAAAACTTTTTTGCGTAATGGATTGGACTTGGTTTAATTATAAAGCTTCTGCCTTTTTTTAAATAGGGCTGTTTAGACTTGGTAACATGTCCATATTAAAAAGTGACCAATTATTAGGTAGATATAAAGAAAAGCAAGTAATAGAAGTTAATGTAGGTCAAACAATAGTCCTTTTAAACTGCATAAATGATAATGATAGTAACTGTTTATCCAGAATACTTACCTAAAAGACAAACTATTTACTTCCTAAGATTTTACTTCCATCAAAAGTGTATTTTCATAAAAATATGCTTTCCTAGGCCCTAATTCAATAAATTTCTCTTAATTAATTCTTAATTCTGACATAGGCCTACCATAAAGAGCGCCAACGTCTTCGGTCTTGGGCAGCTTGCATCCACTTTGCCAACCACTCGGTATAATAATTAAGTACATAAGTTTAATTGATCTCATTTCTATTAGGTACACATAAGCATCTTGCATTACGCGGTCGGATAAGTGACGACCGCAGAACTGTATTACTAGGCATTGCATTGACTCTGATGCTAAAATTACTTCTCAATGCTTGTTGCACATTACTTAACTACCTAGGTATATTTTTGGCTTTGTACAATGGAGCAATTTATTATGAACCAATGTGCTATGTAAATGCATAGCATAGGTACCCCTCTCCATCTTACCAGCGTGATCTGCATTTTCGCTATGAAGACTTAAAATAATAAACTGACAGACACAACCTCCTTGATTATCAAGTTGGAGTGGCATTCATCGCACGAGTTTACCCGGATAGGGTGATTAGGCCTTAGTCGTCCACGCGGGCACAGTGCGGGTTGGACGACTTCACGCATAACCTTTGAATCTCTTCGCAAGCGTGCGCAGGTTTCCTCACGATGTTTTCCTTCACCCACAGAGCGTTGAATAACATACGTATAATTTCGAAAACACGGGATTTGAAACTGCGCTCTCCCGGTCGGTTGTCGGTATTTGTATCCAAAAGGTTTTAAAGGCCTAAGACTAATTGAATCAGTTTTTAATATGATAACTCATAGTAACTAGATGAAATTGTAATTGCAGATAAAAAGTCCACATTGTTTAAATTTTGTAAAAATTCCAAATTGCAATGAATTCAAAAGCGAACAGCAAATTAAATTTCTTTTGCGTTTACGTGTATTAAAAAGTTTCATTGTCAAAGTGACAGTGTCAATGGGACTGTCACTAGTGTCACTGTCTCTTAACTGTCATTATTTACCGTATGTCTTTTGCGCAAGTTGTTTGTGTGTTTTATAAGTTTGAGGAAAAAGTTTAAAAAAATGTATATTTACGATTTACCATTCGAAATTAATCGTGAGTTATGTCGACTTTTGGATAATGATGACGTTTGGAAGGAGTTAGCAGATCACATGAGCTACAAAGCGTTCGAAGTAAATGTAAGTACAATGTGTTTATTATTCGTGTCGGGATTCCCAATTAACAGATTTATTTCACGGTTGTACTATAGAAACATATGATTACCATAAATGATGTTTTTGAGTTTTACTTTAAATGGCAAACTTAACTAAAGTTGGTGATATGTTTCTATTTTTAACCCCCGACGCAAAAAGAGGGGTGTTATAAGTTTGACGTGTCTGTCTGTCTATCTGTGTGTCTGTCTGTCTGGCATCATAACTCCCGAACGCATACAGTGATTTCAATTTAGTTTTTTTTGTATTAAAGGTGACTTATATGTGAGTGTTCTTAGACATGTTTGATGAAAATCGGTTGAGCCGTTTAAAAGTTGTGAGGAGTGAAAGTGGGGAGAGTAATCGAATGACTGCAAATATACTTAACCTACCTATAAAAAGTATGTAATAAAAATTAAATTAATAATTTTAAAACCTCCGACAAGAACTTAACTTAAAAAAAAAATGTTGCGTTGGGGGACCGCTCCTAATTATTCCAATTTAAATACTTTAAACTAACAATTTAAAGTAGTTAAATTATTACTTTAAGAGCTGTCCCCCAACACGATGTTTTTTTTAGAATTATTAATAGATTCTTAGGTACTTTAACATTAAGTTTCTTTTATTATTTTTTACTTTTTAAAGGAAAATTACTTAAGTTCTTGTGTCGGGGGTTTTTTAAATTTTTAATTTAATTTTTATTAAACACTAATACATGTATTGAGTATGTATATGTACCTACTTATTATGTCCTGAATTTCCATTTCCACTGCCAAAACCTGTTGCAATTGAGGACGACTTGAAGAAAGTGTTTGCACAAAACTTGGCCAATGTGTATAAACTAATATTACCTATAGATATATTTGTTCCATGTTTTACCAAAATGTAATACTAAATTATTGACTAAATGCATTTAAATTAACAAAATAGGATAAGAGAGATGTATATAGCCATAACTACTAATAATTTGGCTTAACCTTCTATTATTTTGCAATTATGTTATCTTTAATTTGACTCTGGAGATATGAATTTATTTTTGCTTAAACAGCTGATCATATTTAAACAGGAAATAGAACAGATAGCCCGTCGCAACAACTTATCACCAACATATCAGCTTTTCACAAACTGGGAGCAACACAATCATAGAGTCGAAGAGCTTTTTATATTACTGTATAGAATGAAGCATATACCTGCACTGAGAAGTCTGGTACCAGTTGTTGATGCTAAATACCATCAGTTGCTGTTGAAATTGTGTCCCAACGGCATTATGGACAGAGTACATCAGTTATTGCAGTAATTTTTGCATTTACAATCAGAACTTCTTCAAACATCAGCTCATTAAACGTCCCACCGAGGGGCACGCGCCTAACTTACCCTAATCATAACTTTATGAGACTGCAAACCATATAGATACACATGAAATGTAATTTCAATTAATTTTAATTTCAATAAAAAATATAATTTATTTCTCTATGCTGTTATTAATTTAATGTTTGTTGCTTGCGCCTTTATGTTTTTTCTGTAGATACATTATTGGAATCAATTTGCTTGAATACCAGTAATTATGCAATTGATAATTTGCAATAATTACATGGTTGTGAAAGTTATTAAGAAATATTTCACATAATGGCAGTGTTCTATGAATTGTAATCACTTATCTCTTGATTTGTTAGATATTGTATTTAGCATTTGTGAAAACTATTTTATTTTTTCTAGATAACAACAACAAGAAACAAAAGATTCACACAGAAGAGTCTTTGGGTATACCAATACCAGTGAAACTAATTGAACAGGTATGTATAATTAATTTCTTTTTTTTTATAAATGTCCAGGATCTTCTGTGTTTAATCACAGATTAAATAAATAGAAAGTTTAATTATGTCATAAAGTCAATGGGGTGGTTAGTTACCTTACCTGGGGGCAAGAGATATGCTTGAACATGACAGATCCAGTGTTGGTGGAAATTAGTACCTGTCATTATTTTCCGCCAACATCGCCCTACGTCCGTTAGGTCTCTTGAAATCTACTAGTGAGTTGCCCCTACTTTGCATGAGTGCAATGGTGATATTGTACCCATGTGAAGCAGGGTTTCTATGAATCTGTAAGAGTTTATAGTAAACTATTTTAATCTGGTTATATTGCGTCATCAACATCAATTTTATAGCCTAAAATGTCTACTACTGTAGTATGTATTATCTGTGCTTCTACTAAATAGTCAACGTTTAGTAGAAGCATATACTATACTATATAATACATATACATATGTCCTTTAATGATTTCTATGCGGACAGATATCCCTAGGAGTCGACAGCCATGTGCTAACCGCCACCTTAACCAGGTTATATTTACTAAAGATATTATTATTCATTATTACGCAGAACCGGGCTTTACTAAGTTGAATATGCTGACTAATATTTTAGTAGGATGCTATAAATATGCAGACTGAAACACACAACATGTAATTTCAATGTTGACAATAGGATTCGTCATACTATTGAGGTAGTAAATTTGGCGGGAACCTTTTTTATTGAGACGGTCGCCTTTTTTATTGCTTTATTTGGGGTTTTGATCAAATTTAACACTAATATGAATTACACTTCCCACGGGAACAAAAACTTTACATGTGAACTGTGGCGTGCTACCAACGGTGTATCCAGAGTGAGGGTCATGGGGGTCATGACCCCCGCTGAGCTATTTTTAAGTACTATACTAACATACATGAACAAAATACGTTATAAGCAATGATATTCTGTATATATATAAAGGTAGATACGCCATCCGTGCCTCAAAAACGAACCGCTAAAGAGAGTACAGTTTGTACTCTTTTGTTTAGGTAAATGTGTTCGAAATTCGAAATATGTGTATGTGTGCTGTCACTGCATTTATTTTGTGAGCATATCACGAATCCATACTTTTTTACATCATTGCTTATAAGTTCTTAACTTACTACTATGTGACTCCCTCCTGGCGCCTAACCTGGATCCGCCCTTGCGTGCTGCTGCTAGTGTTGAATAAATAACAATGCTTAACTGTTGTAGACTTCGATTAGTATAAACGTGTTGCTATTATTAGTGTTAAATACAAAATATCAATGTTTAGTTGCAGACTGTGATAAATATAACCGAGCGGCCGAATCAACAACTTCGACAAGAAATCAATCTTGAATTTAACTTACATTGTTATAAACATTTCGTTGTCTCTATTCAACGTAGGTAATACTCGTGTGTTTACCAGTTTGTGACGTTAGCCACGACTCCTCTCGGAAAATGTATGACGCCTTGATTCATATGATAAAGTTTGAATTTGTTAATATCTGTGAGTGTCGATTTACATTATTACGATATCTAATGAATTATGTGCAACTGCGACACCTATTGGTATTGCAAACACGTATATGTAAAGATTCCTGGTGATAAAAATATTATTTTTTTGTCGAATGAACTAATATTTTCTCCAAAATCTTGCCTCATTGCCATTTATGAGGTCTGAATAATGCCCAGACTACTACAGATAATACTGCTAGGGCGTTCCGTGGCTATGGGGAGTTTGGGTGTTACCGTCCTCAAATAGTATCAGGGATCAACAGCTTAAAGTGCCTTTCGAATCATGAAGGAGCTCGAGATAGTAATTTTCGGTCACCCATTTAACAACTGACTATACGCACTAGCCTCTACGACATCGAGCCCTTGCGCATATTTATTACATATAAATAAATTAGAAAAAAACACTATTTTCTTATTAAATATACATATATGATTCACCAAAACATCTTTAAAAAAAACTGTCTGTTTGTTCCGGGTAATCTCTGAAACGGTTGGACTGATTTGGCCCGGAATGTTTTTGGCAGGTAGCTGATGTAATTACGAAAAACATAGCTACGTTTATTTTGAAAAAAACTTTTTATTTATGAAAAATAAAGCATTGATTTACCGCGCGGTGACCGCGGTCGCGTTAGCCGTGCGCATTAAGGTTATGTTCAGGGGCGTCTTTTCCTTAGGTGGGTGGTGCTCGCATTATGAGTTCCTCCGAGGAGCGCGCTTGCTAGGGGGCGCTAGGGTAATGTTTGCACACGGGCGCCACATGAGCTAGAGACGGCCCTGTCCTCCGAGGAGCGCGCGCTTGCTAGGGGCGCTAGGTTAATGTTTGCACACGGGCGCACATGAGCTAGAGACGGCCCTGTCCTCCGAGGAGCGCGCGCTTGCTAGGGGCGCTAGGTTAATGTTTGCACACGGGCGCCACATGAGCTAGAGACGGCCCTGTCCTCCGAGGAGCGCGCGCTTGCTAGGGGCGCTAGGTTAATGTTTGCAACGGGCGCACATGAGCTAGAGACGGCCCTGTCCTCCGAGGAGCGCGCGCTTGCTAGGGGCGCTAGGTTAATGTTTGCACACGGGCGCCATATGAGCTAGAGACGGCCCTGTCCTCCGAGGAGCGCGCGCTTGCTAGGGGCTAGGTTAATGTTTGCACACGGGCGCCACATGAGCTAGAGACGGCCCTGTCCTCCGAGGAGCGCACGCTTGCTAGGGGCGCTAGGGTAATGTTTGCACACGGGCGCCACATGAGCTAGAGACGGCCCTGTCCTCCGAGGAGCGCACGCTTGCTAGGGGCGCTAGGTTAATGTTTGCACACGGGCGCCACATGAGCTAGAGACGGCCCTGTCCTCCGAGGAGCGCGCGCTTGCTAGGGGCGCTAGGTTAATGTTTGCACACGGGCGCCACATGAGCTAAACACGACCCTGGTTATGTTTTAATGCGGGGGAATATAATCTTATACCGCGGGGAACAGCTAGTTATACATAAAATTGATGAAATGGTATCACAACAATACATATTTGGCATCGGACCGACACGAATCTCCAAGAATATCTAACAATGTTAGTACTTATGGCGTATTCTTTGGTATTTTATATATTTTTTCCTTGACACAGGGTGCTCCTTTGCCGACGTCGAGCAAAGGTTTGAACGATTCGCCTACTGACGATGAATCATCGGGTCTCAGTAAGGTAGGTATCTTATTGATATACAAATGAATGAATAGTAATGACTTCTTCAAGTATTAGTACTTTATTTATTTACATTGGTATTAAATACAACTTACTAGGTAGACAATGCAATTCAATCCCAAAATAAATACATTTAGGCCCGTATTCTAGGACGTAACTCAAGCGTTGATCTTCACTTAAGAACCTCTCATTATAGTTAATTTCGTACATTCACAATGTATTTCATGTACATTTATTTGTTTTAAATGAAATAAATAATATTTGATTTGATTTGATTTGATTTATTTTGTGAACCTTGAATAAAATAAAATTTATTAATTTATTTTATTCAAATATTTAACCACTGCTTACAATTTTCTTTTCAATGCTATATCATCATCAGCTCATTAACGTCCCCACCGAGGGGCACGAGCCTACCCGTTAGGGTGATTGGGCCTTAGTCGTCCACGCGGGCCCAATGCGGGTTGGACGACTTCACGCACAACCTTTGAATCTCTTCGCAGGCGTGCGCAGGTTTCCTCACGATGTTTTCCTTCACCGTAAAAGCGTCGGATAACGTACATATATAACTTCGAATATTCGAAAACATATTGGTACGTGGCGGGATAAAAACAGCTCTCCCGGTAGGAGGGTCCACACCATTGAGCCACTGACTCCATCCATCAATCCATATGCTATATCAAATATTAATTGCACTATTTACAAAACAAGTGAACGTGCACTTTCTCCTTCGCAGACGACGTCGTCGACCGACAGCAAAGACAACGACATTCGTGCTGAAATCATGCGTAACGTCGCCGCCATACCGATGCTCAAATATGAAGAGTTGAAGGAGGCCACCAACAATTGGAGTGTTAGCAACTTGCTAGGACAGGGGGGGTTCGCTCAAGTCTTCAAGGTAAGAGTTAAAACTATGCAAGATATACTAGCATGAGGTATTATCACCTGATGAATTCACCTGTTATAATGTCGACTGTCAGTAGATATTTATTCGTCCATCAGACTGATAATAAAGAAGTAATACATTTTAAAAAATCTTTATACACACAGATTATGTTGTTCTGATTGAAGGTCTCAGTAATTCCAACAATAAGCAATTCAGTAATCAATTAATATATAGGCACCTATTATTAATGCCCTTAGTAGATATTCCATTAAAAAAAAAATATTTAACGTTATCGAGTATTCGCATCTGGAAATAAATAAATAGTTTATTTTCTCATCACAAACAACAAAATGGCTTATTTAAGGCAACATATAATTTGCACTCAACAATGAATGTATCTCTTATGTATGTTTATCTATCTTATTATGTTTAATCAAAAGCATTACCATCTATAGGCAAACTTATAAATAAATGACGAAATATTGTATATTAATTGCTATTTGACATTTTAAAGTTTATTTTGTAAAATAGCCTCGTCAACTAGTAAGCTTACTCCTCAAGCAACCTTATAGTAGGTACTTTTAGCAAGACAACATTATAGTAAGCATAGAAGTTTTATTTCTATGAATTTGTTTACTATGCACATACGCGGAGTAACTTTGTTCTAAATAAAACAAAACGATACAAGTCTCTGACTTTACTCGACCTTCCTCGTACCGGTTTTCTTAATAATATTTTGCGATGACACTGTACTGTTTAGTATAGAATAGAAATATTACTCAGGCGTACTATATTTCCACCAAAATGATAGCAACCTAATCAACAGAACGCCGATTAGCCGAATCGGTCCTAAGCCTCTATTATCGTTGTGAATTTTTACACTTTGTATTTTTGATAAGTCCTGATGGGGTTGCAACTTTATCTGATCGAGATGTTCAAGTGAGCGTTATTGTAGAACCGTGTTTGTTTAAACTTAATAAAGTTTATTCGATGTGTGACAGTTCGTTTTTTTTTTTTCGATTATCCGAATCAACTCCGGTCTTAATTTGGATAATCGACGTTCTACTGTACAACTATTGCTGTAAAACTTCCTTTATACAGTGTGGCCACATTGGCCCTTATGCAGCTAGATCTAGCACTCTTTAGTATAGGTGAACTCCTGTTTTAACGATTTAGCTCGAATCTAGCTCTTTTTCACTGTCTTGAAAATATGAAGTTTTCGACATGCTAACAAGTACTTTTTTACTATTTCATCGTTCATGATTACCTTATTTTTAGACGCTCTAAAAAAACGGCTTAATGACATGATTATTTCAGCATTTTTAGAACAAAAAATCTTTTGACACTCGATCTTGCCCTTTCTAGCCCTTTTTGACTTTTCAAAAAAACCTTTTTCTAAAACTCAGGTGGCAACACTGCCCTTATATCGAATCAAAGAAGTACGTGTCCATGAAATACTAATGTTTGTATGACAAAGCGTTTGAATTTGATAGTCTTAGTACTGTAGACGTTTGCAACCATTAGGTTTTATATTTATATTATTTGCGTATGGAATTTTCATTGTTGGCCGCGAGTGGCCTTAACAGCTTCACCAAACTATTGGCGAGTGCTTAGATAATAAATGAACTAACTAGATGGCCATCGCGTCAGTTGACCAGAATTTTCATTCATAATGCATTTGATTTTGTGTTCTTTTAATGACGCCTTAAGGTCAAAATTTGTATGCCAATTTTATGACATCGTATGTGTCAAGGGGCTCGAACATTTTTTGATTGATATTCCTTCGTGATTGTGTATCTAGTTAATGTTTTATCTAAGGGCGTGTATCATAAAACTAAATTAAATCGCGAATATTAAATATAGTATAAAATTGAATTAAATCGCGACTACTAAATGAAATAATATGAGTTTGATTTCTCTATCCTAAGGTTGCCTGGTAGAAATTGCCATGTGCAATAAGGCCGCCCATTGTACTTTCTTTTTCTTTTCGATTTTATTTTTGTATATTTCAGTGTATAATTGTGTATAATAAAGAATTAAATAAATAATAAATAAATGAGTGTCACTAAAGTTTTCAATTTAAAAGCTCATTAAAGTTGCATTTTATGCTGACAGGCGAATGGAAACAGTTAACAGTTGCTGTGAAGAGATTGCGAGCGACAGATGCACGCGATAGAGAGTTGATACGCGAACTCTGCCTCAACCAATACAGGCACGATAATATTGTGCCCCTCTACGGATATAGCTGCGGTGGTAAGTACAGTATTGTACTACAACCATAATATAGCCTATAGTGAGGCCTGTGACCTGCAGTGGGCCGTTATAGGCTGATGATTATGATACAGCCGTATAACGTTTATATTTCTGCAATTACAACATGACAAATGTATTAACATAAGCCATTTGCTATTAACCTCAGTTTGTTATTTATAAAATGAAATGAAATATGAGAACGTGGTTTTACAAGATTTTCGTTAATTAAAAGATCAGCACAATCTGCCATTTGTGGCGGAGAAATCACACTGTTTAACATGCAACAATCTAAATTTCCAACTAATGTTATACAAGCATTTCCCAAATAAGAATAGAAATGAAATAAAAATATTTCTTTTATAATAATTACGTCATTAATATAAGACAATAAATTCCTCATTACTCATAATCATAATAAATTAAAATGAAGGATAAAATTAGAAATATATCAACAATACAAGTATGTTGATATTTTTAAATGATTTTAACAGTTTATACTTTTGACGCTTTAGACAGATATACCCAACAAATGTCGCTTGAAAGTTAAATAAAATCTTAAGTGAACGGCAAATTCGGCAAATGCATCTCCATTGCTCACTTTAAAAAAAACGCATATTGGCTTAGGTCCATACATGTATGCCGGTTTAACCTTGTTATAGTTTCTGTTGTTAGTGTTTTGAATACAATGTTCTTTTAGGTGCGGAAGTGTGCCTGGTTTATCAGCTGATGACAGCCGGATCACTGGAGAGGCGGTTACGAGTTAAACCCAACGAACCGTCGCTGACTTGGTCACAGCGGTACAAGATTGCTCACGGTGTTGCCAGGTAAAAAAATATATAAACTTATTATTTTCATTTTTTAGCGATATTTTTGATAAGGATAAAATTAAGGAAGTTCACATCAATAATTTTATTTTAGTTTGTCATTTTTTGATATATTTTAATAGTTTTTTCCAAATTTTTTTATAATGGGTAATAATTGCATTCCAAATATCAAAGGTAATATACATAGAAACTACTATTGTTTAAAAAAGTCAATATAAAATATATTATTTTTGAAAATTGTTTNACTGACGATGAATCATCGGGTCTCAGTAAGGTAGGTATCTTATTGATATACAAATGAATGAATAGAAATGACTTCTTCAAGTATTAGTACTTTAATTATTTACATTGGTATTAAATACAACTTACTAGGTAGACAATGCAATTCAATCCCAAAATAAATACATTTAGGCCCGTATTCTAGGACGTAACTCAAGCGTTGATCTTCACTTAAGGACCTCTCATTATAGTTAATTTCGTACATTCACAATGTATTTCATGTACATTTATTTGAAATAAATAATATTTGATTTGATTTGATTTATTTTGTGAACCTTAAATAAAATATAATTTATTAATTTATTTTATTCAAATATTTAACCACTGCTTACAATTTTCTTTTCAATGCTATATCATAATCAGCTCATTAACGTCCCCACCGAGGGGCACTAGTCTACCCGTTAGGGTGATTGGGCCTTAGTCGTCCACGCGGGCCCAATGCGGGTTGGACGACTTCACGCACAACCTTTGAATCTCTTCGCAGGCGTGCGCAGGTTTCCTCACGATGTTTTCCTTCACCGTAAAAGCGTCGGATAACGTACATATATAACTTCGAATATTCGAAAACATATTGGTACGTGGCGGGATAAAAACAGCTCTCCCGGTAGGAGGGTCCACACCATTGAGCCACTGACTCCATCCATCAATCCATATGCTATATCAAATATCAATTGCACTATTTACAAAACAAGTGAACGTGCACTTTCTCCTTCGCAGACGACGTCGTCGACCGACAGCAAAGACAACGACATTCGTGCTGAAATCATGCGTAACGTCGCCGCCATACCGATGCTCAAATATGAAGAGTTGAAGGAGGCCACCAACAATTGGAGTGTTAGCAACTTGCTAGGACAGGGGGGGTTCGCTCAAGTCTTCAAAGGTAAGAGTTTAAACTATGCGGATATACTAGCATGAGGTATTATCACCTGATGAATTCACCTGTTATAATGTCGACTGTCAGTAGATATTTATTCGTCCATCAGACTGATAATAAAGAAGTAATACATTTAAAAAATCTTTATACACACAGATTATGTTGTTCTGATTGAAGGTCTCAGTAATTCCAACAATAAGCAATTCAGTAGATATTCCATTAAAAAATAATAATAATTATTTAACGTTATCGAGTATTCGCATCTGGAAATAAATAAAAAAGTTTATTTTCTCATCACAAACAACAAAATGGCTTATTTAAGGCAACATATAATTTGCACTCAACAATGAATGTATCTCTTGTATGTTTATCTATCTTATTATGTTTAATCAAAAGCATTACCATCTATAGGCAAACTTATAAATAAATGACGAAATATTGTATATTGAATTGCTATTTGACATTTTAAAGTTTATTTTGTAAAATAGCCTCGTCAACTAGTAAGCTTACTCCTCAAGCAACCTTATAGTAGGTACTTTTAGCAAGACAACATTATAGTAAGCATAGAAGTTTTATTTCTATGAATTTGTTTACTATGCACATACGCGGAGTAACTTTGTTCTAAATAAAACAAAACGATACAAGTCTCTGACTTTACTCGACCTTCCTCGTACCGGTTTTCTTAATAATATTTTGCGATGACACTGTACTGTTTAGTATAGAATAGAAATATTACTCGGGCGTACTATATTCCACCAAGATGATAGCAACCTAATCAACAGAATGCCGATTAGCCGAATCGGTCCTAAGCCTCTATTTATATAAAGATTTTTTACACTTTGTATTTTTGATAAGTCCTGATGGGGTTGCAACTTTATCTGATCGAGATGTTCAAGTGAGCGTTATTGTAGAACCGTGTTTGTTTAAACTTAATAAAGTTTATTCGATGTGTGACAGTTCGTTTTTTTTTTCTTTTCGATTATCCGAATCAACTTCGGTCCCAATTAATTTGGATAATCGACGTTCTACTGTACAACTATTGCTGTACAAACTTCCTTTATACAGTGTGGCCACATTGGCCCTTATGCAGCTAGATCTAGCACTCTTTAGTATAGGTGAACTCCTGTTTTAACGATTTAGCTCGAATCTAGCTCTTTTTCACTGTCTTGAAAATATGAAGTTTTCGACATGCTAACAAGTACTTTTTTACTATTTCATCGTTCATGATTACCTTATTTTTAGACGCTCTAAAAAAACGGCTTAATGACATGATTATTTCAGCATTTTTAGAACAAAAAATCTTTTGACACTCGATCTTGCCCTTTCTAGCCCTTTTTGACTTTTCAAAAAAACCTTTTTCTAAAACTCAGGTGGCAACACTGCCCTTATATCGAATCAAAGAAGTACGTGTCCATGAAATACTAATGTTTGTATGACAAAGCGTTTGAATTTGGTAGTCTTAGTACTGTAGACGTTTGCAACCATTAGGTTTTATATTTATATTATTTGCGTATGGAATTTTCATTGTTGGCCGCGAGTGGCCTTAACAGCTTCACCAAACTATTGGCGAGTGCTTAGATAATAAATGAACTAACTAGATGGCCATCGCGTCAGTTGACCAGAATTTTCATTCATAATGCATTTGATTTTGTGTTCTTTTAATGACGTCTTAAGGTCAAAATTTGTATGCCAATTTTATGACATCGTATGTGTCAAGGGGCTCGAACATTTTTTGATTGATATTCCTTCGTGATTGTGTATCTAGTTAATGTTTTATCTAAGGGCGTGTGTCATAAAACTAAATTAAATCGCGAATATTAAATATAGTATAAAATTGAATTAAATCGCGACTACTAAATGAAATAATATGAGTTTGATTTCTCTATCCTAAGGTTGCCTGGTAGAAATTGCCATGTGCAATAAAGCCGCCCATTGTACTTTCTTTTTCCTTTTAAATAATAAATAAATGAGTGTCACTAAAGTTTTCAATTTAAAAGCTCAATAAAGTTGCATTTTATGCTGACAGGCGAATGGAAACAGTTAACAGTTGCTGTGAAGAGATTGCGAGCGACAGATGCACGCGATAGAGAGTTGATACGCGAACTCTGCCTCAACCAATACAGGCACGATAATATTGTGCCCCTCTACGGATATAGCTGCGGTGGTAAGTACAGTATTGTACTACAACCATAATATAGCCTATAGTGAGGCCTGTGACCTGCAGTGGGCCGTTATAGGCTGATGATTATGATACAGCCGTAAAATGTTTATATTTCTGCAATTACAACATGACAAATGTATTAACATAAGCCATTTGCTTTTAACCTAAGTTTGTTATTTATACGAGTAAAATGAAATTAAATGTATTTCTGAGAACGTGGTTTTACAAGATTTTCGTTAATTAAAAGAGCACAATCTGCCATTTGTGGCGGAGAAATCACACTGTTTAACATGCAACAATCTAAATTTCCAACTAATGTTATACAATATACAAGCATTTCCCAAATAAGAATAGAAATGAAATTAAAATAATTCTTTTATAATAATCACGTCATTAATATAAGACAATAAATTCCTCATTACTCATAATAAATTAAAATTAAGGATAAAATTAAAAATAAATCAACAATACAATTACGTTGATATTTTTAAATTATTTCAACAGTTTATACTTTTGACGCTTTAGACAGATATACCCAACAAATGTCGCTTGAAAGTTAAATAAAATCTTAAGTGAACGGCAAATTCGGCCAAATGCATCTCCATTGCTCACTTTAAAAAAACGCATATTGGCTTAGGTCCATAAACGTATGCCGGTTTAACCTTGTTATAGTTTCTGTTTTAAATACAATGTTTTTTTAGGTGCGGAAGTATGCCTGGTTTATCAGCTGATGACAGCCGGATCACTGGAGAGACGGTTACGGGTTAAACCCAACGAACCGTCGCTGACTTGGTCACAGCGGTACAAGATTGCTCACGGTGTTGCCAGGTAAAAAAATATAAACTTATTATTTTCATTTTTTAGCGATATTTTTGATAAGGATAAAATTAAGGAAGTTCACATCAATAATTTTATTTTAGTTTGTCATTTTTTGATATATTTCAATAGTTTTTCTAAAAATTTTTATAATGGTAATAATTGCATTCCAAATATCAAAGGTAATATACATAGAAACTACTATTGTTTAAAAAGTCAATATACAATATATTATTTTTGAAAATTGTTTGAAAAATAATTATTTTTTATAAATCTTCTATAGCCAGGCATTTGAGCAGGGTGGATCATGCCTGTTAGATATAGCCTATTCCCGTTTGTTTCAGAGGTCTTCAATTCCTTCACACAATGTCAGCTACGCCCCTTATACACGGCGACATAAAACCCGCTAATATTCTTCTAGATCAATGTCTTATACCCAAGATTGGTGACTTTGGTCTCGCCCGCAAAGGTCCCTATGGGGACAACAGAACGCACTTCAAAGTTTCTAGGTAAGCTTCTCTTAGTCATAATTCACACATAGTCTGAGAGCCGGCCGTATAAAAGTCCTATAGATCAGATACATGAAATTTGAATATAGTCGTGAGAAACCATAGAACTAAAAGTCGACCACAATCAATGGTACGTCCTTTCAATGTGATCGACTCACGTTCGTAAATGAATTGTGTTTGTCGACCTTTGAAAACTGAATTCTACTGATCGAATACTTTATTTTCCTGTTTTTTTCATGTGTACTATGAATTATAATAAAAATGTCAGAAATTACAACCGGAAGTAAAGTCATAATTTTGCATTCGGGCAATATCAGTTATTTCCAGTGGTGTCGACCTTTAGTTCTATGGTTTCTCAGACTATAACAAAAAAAATGTGCATGTGTCTGATCCATAGGACTTTTATACGACCGACTCTCCGACTAACACGTAGTTATCACGAATGGGTGGTGGTAATCGGGTGGGTAACGAAATATTTTATCTGATAAAATATTTGTTTTGTTAATTGTTACCAAGTTTTTAAAATAATAACTACTGATTTTCTTTCTGATTTTTTTCCATTAAAAATTATTAGTCCGAACCATTAGTAGATTAAATTTGACATGCATAAGTTCGAAGTGATCATATTATCGTTTTATGTTCGATTTTATCATTTTATTTCATATAAGAGGCCAAATTGAAAATATGATTTTTTTAATCGGCAAGTTATGTCATCAACTTTTGTTTCAATATTTTTTTCGGAATTTCGAATTGTATGTTTATATATAACTTGCCATGTCTAAGATTTCGAATGATTCTTTTTTTTATATATTTTTAATTTGACGACCCGTTTGGTGTAGCGGTTGAGAAGTCGGCTCCTACACCAAGGGTTCCGGGTTCGATCCCCGGGCAGTACAAACATTTGTGTGCATGAACATGTCTGTTTGTAATGGTCTGGATGTTTTCTATGTATAATATGTATGTATTTACGAAAAATATATAAGTGTTTATCCGTTGTTTAGTACCCATAATACAGGCTTCATGCTTAACTTGGGGCTAGATGGAGCTGTGTGAATGTCAGTGGATATTTATTTATATTATTATATATAAACCTCAAAAATAATTGTATCCACTATTTAATGGATGTTATTATTCATAAAAACCTTCCTCTTGAATGACTCCATCTATTAAAAAAATTGCATCAAATTCCGTTGCGTAGTTTTTAAGATTTAAGCGCACATACGGATATAGGGACACAACACAGGGACAAAAAAAGCGACGTTGCTATACTATGTAGTGATGTACCTATGTAAAAGACACTAAATAAACGTTTTATCATTATTATATTGTCAGGGTACACGGAACGCGTCCGTACTTACCAGACGAGTATCTCCGTTCGGGGTGTCTGTCGCCGGCGGTGGACGTGTTCAGTTATGGCGTGGTCGCATTGGAATTGGCCACGTGTTTGAAGCCCGTGGACGTGGCGAGGCCGATACAACGCCTCACCGACTTCATGAGGATCGAGGCTGACAGGAACATTGATACTGGTGAGTTAATGAGCCACTAGTTTTGTAATTGTTTGAATTTTTTTATGTTATAAGTATACAGGACGGTCAGGACGCTCACCTGATGGTAAGTGATACGCCTAACCATGAAAAAGCGGCATTGAAGTAGACCAGCAACTGATAAGACTGTTATAATTTTCCGTCAATGTCGCACTGCGCCCGAGACCCGAGACGACAGATGTATCTTATACCCGGTAACTTTACTAGCTACAGTGCCCTCATCCGGAAACACGAAAAGGATATAACACTCCTGTTTCACAGCACGGCGGTCGTACCGTCTCCCATTTCCCTATTTTTTATTTTTTTATGTCAGGATGGTTAGGCCGCTCACCTGATGGTAAGTGATACGCTTAACCATGACAAAGCGGCATTTAATGAGACCAATAACTGATAGATAGTAATCCAGCCGCACTGCGCCCGTCCTCCGAGACAATAGATCTAAGATATACTGTAGCTTGTAAAATGGCGTTATAAGAGACGTGACGCGGCGAGGCCGATACAGGCTAACAGACTTCATGAGGATCGAGGCTGACAGAACATTGATACTGGTAAGTTGATAAGCTAGTTTATAATTGTTTGATTTTTTTATTAGTGTACAGGTAGGTCAGGATGCTCACCTTATGGTAGTATCAGCCTAACCATGAAAAAGCGGCAATGAAGTAGACCAGCAACTGATAAGACTGTTATAATTTTCCGTCAATGTCGCACTGCGCCCGAGACCCGAGACGACAGATGTATCTTATACCCGGTAACTTTACTAGCTACAGTGCCCTCATCCCGAAACACAAAAGTGCATAACACTCCTATTTCACGGATGATATCTGGCTCTGCGGTGGTACCTACCTAGACGACTCAGTGCCGAGTCTACCAACTAGTGAAGCACGGCGCTCTCACGATTAGGTCTTGACATTTATGTATTTATTTCGGTAACATTTGTATATTTTGTTTGCAGCTTTATACGAAGACCCATTAGTGCGTGGTACTCCACTGTCCAACCCTCAGCTGTGCAGAGAGTTCATCAATATTGGTATCCACTGTACTAGGTATAATCGAGTCGATAGACCGAAAATGTTAGAGGTCTACAAGCGATTGGATACTATGATGTTTCCAGGGAAACCAAGTTGTTGAGATTAAATATTGTTTAAAGTCAAATAGGAGTTTGCGTATGTGCTTGTATTCAAAAGGATTCTACAAGACATTGAAAATTAAAAAAAAGTTTTATTTGGAGTCACGTGTTGTTCTAGCAATATTGAAGTAATTCGCGAAGAAATTTGAAACCTGACCTTTTATAATGATCAAATTTTACTACGTATTAAATTAGAGTGTATTAAAAATAGGTATAAATATGTTTTCTAACATGCTCAAAAGAACTTCAAGTTACTTGCATAATAATATATCCTAGTTAGTTAACATATTGTTTATGTATTTTAAGTTTTTTTGCCTAATTAATCGTAAGTACATTTTGAAGCGTTATTAGTTCGTGTAAACGGAACAAGTGGTACTGTGTTGCCATGATTAAAAAAATTAAATATCTCCAAAGCTGTATTTCGGAAATTATTAAATTTACCGATTTCGGTCTTGAGCTTGTATAATTGTGTTTATGATAATTTGCTTTAAAACTTGATGTTAACTAGATGAATGTATAAAAAAGTCTGTAATAAGATTGTCCTGCCTGTCTGTCCAATATATATCAAAACCACATTTAAAAAAATACTTTGGCGTATAAAAAGCTTGTAGATATAACAATCTTTTTATTTGACATATTTTTTTATTACCCAACAGTTGGTAATTCCATTAAGTAACGATACGATAGAAAAGGTTTGCGTGGCCCTCAAACTTTATTGGCAGTCCACTTGACAGCTTAAGAGTATACTCACCTATATTTATACAATAAGTCTGCGATAATGTGCCTTAAATACATTATGTTAAAGTTTATATTTAGATTAAGATAAAAAAACTTTTGTCAATGTTTATTGTATGAAATCATAGTATGTCTTCCATATTACTTGCTTAAGTATTTGGAAATACCTGTATTTTTAAATAATTTGCATTTATTTGGAAAGTTATTATTACTCTATTTTTAAATGTTATGAAAAATATGTAATTGAAATGTGTTATGTTAATATATTATATTTAAAAAATCTTATTTACAGAAATGACTGGTATTTAAATATATTTTTTAAATAAATTAAAACCTCTTTTATTAAAACAGCATCTTCTTTTAAATATTACAAGAGGTTCCTTTTCGATACTAAAATGTCAGAGCTTCAACGTTTGGCTTGAAATTAGGTTCTAGCACTCTTGATGCTATTAACTGACGGTACCAAAATGCGGAAGCCCTTGGTCGCCGAGTTCTTTTCTCGTCTTCATAGTCCGTTTCAAATATGCCGAATTTAACCCTGGAATGAGAAAAAAATAGTAAATTAATCTTTCTTTTGGTTCAAACGCCCGTATTCTCAGAACGAGAACAAGACTCAAGCGTTGATTATTACCTAAATAGAGTTCGAAAGGATGCCGCTATCTATCGTATATAAATTATACATTCAAAACATCCAGATCAAAACAGATATATTGCACACAAATGTTTGTACTGCCCGGGAAACGAACCCGGAACCTTTGTCGTAACAGCTGACGTATTACCCATTACACCAAATAAGTCAAATAACTCTACGTATCTCGCAATCAGTGGCGTGCACAAAGATTATGAATGGGGTATGCTAAGTGAGTTACACTAATCGTAAAAACAATAAATAATTTTCATTTTTGTCAAACTAAGTGCTGTTGATGACAGCAAATCGACTATGATTACAAATCTTAAGAGGAAAATGAGCGAATAGGTGCGAATCATTTAATATGTTGGCGAATTTCTGGGTTGTCTGGACGCACAGGGAATGCACTGCTGATTTGCATATATGGAGTGCACGCCACTGCTTGTAATGAAAGAAATATTTTTTTTCTTAGACATACCTGATTCCACTGTCCCACTCGAAATTATCCATCAAACACCATACAGTGTAATTAACCACCTTACATTTGTCTTTCTCGATAGCGTCTAGTATAGACTCGATGTATTCTTGCAAGAAAGATATCCTCTCCTTATCCTCCAACCCACCCAAAGTACCAAATCCGTTTTCTGTTATCATAATTCTTGGGTTGTCGTATGTATCCTTTACCCAGTTTAACGCTTTCCTTATTCCTTGTGGAATTTTCTGGAAACAATAAAGTTAAAAAAATACAGACACACATCGCGCCATCTATCCGGTAAGTTAAGAACCGTAGACAGCGGCGGATCCAGGGGAAGGGTCATGGGGTCATAACCCCTCCTGAGCTATTTTTAAGTACTAATATTAACGTACATTAACAAAATACCTTATAAGCTCTAATTGACTACTACTATGTGACAATTTCCTCCTGGCGCCTAACCTGGATCCGCCCTTGACCGTAGACTCGGTATACACCTAGTAAACTAAGTACTTCTAAAAAACAATGAAAAAAATATACTTTGAGTGTGTCGGTGGGTCAATAGTGTGGAATGTTGCCTTCCGATTTAGAGGGCGCAGGTTCAAATCCCGCCACATACTAATGTTTTTTCGAATTTGTTTAAATTATATGTACGTTTATCCGATGCTCTTGCGGCGAAGGAAAACATCGTGAGGAAACCTGCGCACGCCTGCGAATAAATTTAAAGGTGTACAACCTTTGAACATGAATGTGAAGTCGGCCAATCTGCACTGGGCCCACGTGGACGACTCAGGCCCATGCGCCTTTTACGGGTAGCTGGTGCTTTTGTGTGAGGAAATTTATGAGCTGATGATGATATTTCAAAAATTCTAGATAACTAACCGTGCAATGTGGAACAACTGCGGGCTTATGGTCCAGCAGAGAGATTGCAGCACCTAGGTCATCGTCATACGAAGGTACCGGATACATTCCGTTTAAACAGTTCCTCGAGTAGAACTTTGTGAATAGTGGTTGAACCCGTAGAAGTCACTGGTGCCTGTTCATAATTCACTGCTTCAAAATTATATATTATATTTTATATTATATTATTATCCGTTGTGTTTCGTCGAAATTTTCCATATTTGACATTAGGCCCTGGGTCAACGGCGGATCCAGGGGGAGGGTCATGGGGGTCATGACCCCCCCTTGAGCTATTTTTAAGTACTATACTAACGTACATTAACAAAATACCTTATAAGTTCTTAACTTTACTACTACTATATGACCCCCTCCTGGCGCCAAACCTGGATCCGCCCTTGCCCTGGGTCTGGATTCTATAAATTTACTTGATATTAGGAAACTATTATGATTTACGACACTTTTCAATCCAACTGTAAATTTGGTATTCCGGTAGGTACCTCAAATTTAATAGGCGCCAGACAATTGATCTTCTATTATCCGGATTCCCGGCGTTCAATAGGTTTAAACCCGCCACGTACCAATGTGTTTCGATTTTTTTAATTATATGTACGTTATTCGACGCTCTAACGGTGAAGGAAAACATCGTGAGGAAACCTTCATGCACGCCTGCGAAGAGATTCCAAGGTTGTGTGTGAAGTCGACCAATCCGCACTGGGCCCGCGTGGGCGACTCCTTAGTCGCCCACAAGGCCTTATCACCCTATACGGGTAAGCTCGTGCCTCTCGGTGGGGACGTTTAAAGAGCTGACGATGATAATGGTAATTATATATTATAATGAATTGTCTGATTGTGTAACCAGTTAAAATCCTACCATAAACAGAACAATTGAGTGCAAAACTTTACTATTAACACATTATTACGATCTTTTTACCGCATTTTTAAATAAAGGGAATTAGAGCCCAAGAGCTTTGTTAGAAAGCACTAATTATTCATAGAAAAGGATTTAATTTTAAACCTTTTACAAATTCCTTCTCTTCTCTGCTGATCCCGGCAGCCTACTTCTGGGGTACCCTTGTGGCGACTCCTCTCCGCGACCAGCCGCACCACACTTTCAGGAAACCTCCCTCTTTTGAGAATATCGGATGAGCATACAGTCCAACTTCGAAGTCCATCGCGTCTAGCCCGGCTTGTTTGTCCTCAGGAGAATCCGTCATGCCCTGACGGTAGTCTGTTGCTATAGTGATGCTGCAAGTCCCTATTTTATATCGTCAATTAGTTAGGTGCACATTATTTTCATACCATAACTAATTGTACGTGACAGGTTGAGATAGCCATTTTCTAGTGATGTAATATGCGCATTGTTGTACACTAAGATTATGAGAAGGGTATGCAAAAATGAATGATACGAATCGCAAAACTAATAATACCAATTCCTTTTCTCAAAAATTAGTAGGTATTAGGTACTGTCGTTAATAGCAAATAGGGAGAAAGAAGTCTTTTAGCTCGCGATTTTTGGGCTTATCGAAGGACACAGGGTATGCACTGCTTATTTGCATATATTCAGTGCATGCCACTGATATCACGTAGATACTTCTTAGGTCTAGGTAAGTACCAGCCGTGCAAGATATAGTCTCGTAAAAGAGAGTTTTTTACACTTCTGTGTTTCGGGATGAGGGCACTGTATCGGGATAGGACAATTACCGGGTATCAAAGACCTAATATTTCTCGTCAGGTGTCTAGCTAAGGTATTTATGAACCACTAACCTTGTTGTTTCCCCCGAAACTCCTTATCATATAAATGCCAAGCGCGAGCGTGCGCTAACACTATATGTTTCGCCGCCAGATATTCACCCACGCCGCTCGCATTCACCCCTGGGGCAAAACGGGTCATGCCATACCCGAACAACCCTATTTGCTTCGGCTCGTTAATAGTTATCCAGGTTTTCACCCTGTCTCCGTAAAGGGTGAATAACACCCGAGCGTAGTCTTCAAACCATTCGGCGATTAGGGGGTTGGCCCAACCGCCTAAGTCTTGAATACATTGTGGCAAGTCCCAATGGAACATCGTGACTATTGGCTCGATCCCGTTGGAAAGTAGTTCGTTGATCAAATTGTTATAGTAGGCTGATCCTAGAAAAACAATTTATTCATGAATAAATCATTCGACACTCATGAGTGTCGGTGGCTCACTGGTGATGACTGTTGCCTTAAGATTTGGAGGGCGCAGGTTCAAATCTTGCCAAGTGGCCCACCAATGTATTTTTGAAATTATATGTAAGTTTATCCGACGCTCTTACGATGAAGGAAAACATCGTGAGGCTACCTGCGCACGCCTGCGAAGAGATTCAAAGGGTCGTCACAACTAACGACTAAAGCCTATAACACCCTATACGGTTGACGAAGAGATTTTGCACTGGATTGGCCGACTCACGCACCGGCCCCGAGTGGACGACTAAGGCCTATAGGTACATCCTATACGGGTATATTGAGCCCCTCGGCGGGGGACGTTATAATCAGCTGATGGTGGTGACGACCTATGTAATCTATGCTTGAGAAATCAGCTGGATTACATCAAACGTTCGGGATGCGGTCTCCGGAGAGCACAAAATATTTTTGTGCCTTAATGTCTACTTGTGACTATTTGTTTAATTAAAAAGTATATTAGTAGGTATGATTATCCATTGTTATGAACTTTCCATAGTATACGCCTATTTCTCTTCTTAAGCTAGACAGTGAAGTGCGTGGATAATTGTTATTATTATTAATTTTAAAAATCTTACCTTCCTCGCTTATTTTGTTAGCGAAACCGTTCGGTAGCACCCTGCACCACGAAATAGAGAACCTGTAAAAGTCTACCCCGAGCCATTTCAGCATCGCCACGTCTCTACGGTAATATTCATAGGATTTGCAAGCGTCATGAGCATTGGAGCCGTCTTTATAGTTCCTTTTAGACGACAGTAATTGTCCCAAATATTACGCGATTTATCTGAAATTCATAAATAAGTTAAATAATTAATGAACTTATTAAATATAACTAATATTTTTGCTGAGATCAAATAAATAAATACTTAGTATCAAAATGAGGTAGGTATGGATGTGCCTTGTATGTTATTGCAAGGTAGAAAATAAGAGTCTTAAAGCACGACGCTGGCCCTCCAAAGCACGGAATCATCATTCTATTCGAAATCAGATGATTCTCTCCAATTTCCTAACCAAACTAGAAAAATCCCACAAAGTGGTTCCCGCGGGATTCGAACTTACGATCTCGCACCGGGTCCCGCAGCTGAACAGAGCCCGCTAGACCTCAGATGCAGTTAGATAAGTATTTCTTGACAAATTTAGAATTTTTCATAAAAAAAGTTTAGTTTAGCCTTATGAACATAAGTTGACTCTAAAAGCTGGATTTTAAAGTAACAACACGTAAAATAATTTGGGTACTTACAACTGTTTTACTTATTTTTGATTTAGGAGATAAACTCAAATATCACTTAGCTTTACCTGCAGCATTCCAAGCGCCTTCTATTTGAAAAGCAGCTGAAGCCACTCCCAACTTTATGCATTTAGGCAGAGGCCTACTCATGGTGAAGGTAGGTAGCTACTCTAAAAAAAATCATTAGACCAGTAGCGTAATTGATTCTCCCAATATTCAATTACCTTTCCCTGATGATGTGCAAACCGTGAGCACATCAAATTCACGAATTTATAAAGCACACATATATTTGTCCCGGACGAGATTCAAACTCGGAACTCTGGGTTTCATTTAGTTAGAATCACAGTGTATTAAAAAAATATCAGACAAAACCTGGCGGTACCGAGAGCCGGTGGTTAAATGGCTGGACTGTTGCCTTCCGATCGGGAGGGCGCAGGTTCAAAATGTGGGTGTTACCATTAGCATTCAGCGTGGCTCATTGATGTGGACTATTGCCTTCCGATGGTTTAAATCCTGCCACATACCAATGTCTTAGCGATTTTTAAATTATTATGTACGTTAAAGCTTTTTGAAAGCCTGCGCACGCCTGCGAAGAGATTCAAAGGGTCGTCACAACTGACGACTAAAGCCTATAACACCCTATACGGTTAGGCTCGTATCCCTCAGTGGGGACGTGAGCGTTACGCCAGCGGCACGTTATCGAATTTCTTGACTTTAACCACTCACATAATTAGAGCATCAGCTCGTGTAATTGTGCACAAAATCTTAAATTTGTGCATTCAAACGTTATGGAGATATTCGCAAAAAACATTTTACGCTGGGGTAACGTTACGCCAGCGGCACGCATTTCTTTCATGAAGACTTTTTTGAAAACAAATTGGCCAGGGAATTAAGAGTTGCTAAATGTGCGTGTTTGTCTTTAATTTGTGCGCCTCAGGGTTTTAAAGTTATTCAAAATGCCGCTGGGGTGACGTCTTAAATTGACGCTTAATGAGCTGATGATGAAGTACCTAGTGTATCTCTAATAATGTTTTATGTGATAATACAGAGGGTTGGCCATGCTAAGGTATCATCTTTCTGGTCTGTAAGTTATTTATAAAGGAAGGTACCAACCTTAAACAGAGACGACTTCTGCTCCACACTTCCAAACTGTTATTCAAAATATGCAAACAGCTATTGCGTTTGACCGAGTTTTGTTATTTCATCACGATTAGATAGGCAATGCCACTAAGTATCTAAATATTTATTTATGACATAAATAATATAATGGTTCGTTTATTTTAGATAGTAGTTACTGATAACAGAATGTTACAATTTTTTCGTACTTTTGAATTCTTCCAGTTTTGAACAACATTACATTACAAGTAGGTACTTAAGAAAATCAATCAGGTATTGTTATAGACTTACTTACGTTAAGACGTTAGTGTAGTTAGTTACCTACTACAAATATAAAGGTAGTTACAATACAAACTCGGTAGTCAAGTCGAAGCAATAAACAAGCCCTAACTCATACCTACTATACTATATACTTTTATAAAGATGCGTCCAAAGATTATTCCAATTGGGCAAATACATTTTATTTTTTAACTATAAACGGTTCACAATCATCATAAGCTCATTAAACGTTCCCACCGAGCGGAACAATGAGCCGCCGAAGCTATTTTTTTAAATTTCTAACTTCTTTATCATCCATCTTCCACCGGCGACATTCAACAAGTCGTCAGGGCGTCCTATGCTACGCTCGCCAGGACGCGGTCTCCGCTCCATAACTCGTCTTCTCCCTTGGCCATCGGTTCTGGGACGTACCTACTAGACCGACCCACTGTCACTTCAACTAGCTATCCGGTGGGCTATGTCAGTGACTTTAGCTTTCTCTTATGGATACAATGATTACTTATTTTATCACTCGACTTTTCCCTTAGCCATCGGTTCTGAGAAGTATCAACTTGACCGACCTACTGTCACTTCAACTAGCTATCCGGTGACTTTAGTTCTCTTATGGAATGATTTTTAATTTTATCCTTAAGACACAACATCTCGCTCAAATGCCCGTTGAGTGACTTAAAGCTTGTGAAGCAATCCATGTCTCAGCTGTATGTTAGTTAGTTGTCGGTTCTTAGTTCTTGAGTTGTCTCTGTTCTGATGACTTGTAGTGTTAATATATTGTGGAAGATCGCTGCTGGAGGCTGGATGAGGGAAGCAGAGGACCAGAATATTTTTAAAATTACGAATGGACTGCGATATCACTATATGTTAAGTGGCTATATGTAGGTATTTTGAAAACTTAGATCCTTAATTGTCACAAATAATCAACAAGAACAAAAAAGAATATTGTTACTAAGAATAAAATAATAAATACATTTCAGTCAAAATATTCCTTTATTTCTATATAACACCGACATTTCATAGACTATTGTCGTAAACATGTGATACACATATTATTATTTCAAAAATACATTTCATACATTTTTCTTTTCAAATATAAGGTAATATTTAGATTATTCATTTACATTTTTTTTACAAAAAACTATTATGGTTTTTTTTAATATCAATCAACAGTTATATTAAGAGCATAGCATAGGAAAATAGGTATTCAGTTTCTGTCAACTATTTAACTCACTTCTATAAAGCAGCATAACTTAACAAAGTAAATCTTGGATCAACAAAAAACTAACTCGATGCACAATCACGAAGATATATCAACCAAATAATTTCCGAGCCTATTGACACATACGTTGAATCATTGTTATTTTCATGACATAAAATTATTCATTCAAATTTTGACCTTAAATCGTCATTGAAAGGCAATGATATACTGTATATATAAAGGTAGATACGCCATCGGTGCCTCAAAAACGAACCGCCGAAGCGAGTACAGTTTGTACTCTTTGGTTTAGGTGAATGTGTTCGAAATTCGAAATATGTGTATGTGTGCTGTCACTGCATTCGGAACACTTTTCGATTGTTTTGTAAGCATATCACAAATCCATACTTTTTTACATCACTGATTGAAAGGGTACAAAATCAAACGTACGAGCACACTACTATGTCGTTACAACATGAAGCGAGCAATGGGCAGAATTTTGCTGCGGACACTTGAGTGTAATGGTGCATCTAGTTAGGTTATTTTTATCTAAGAAGTAAATATTTTAAACTCAACGATATCATGTAACATTTCAACGTCGGGAAAAAACGATTGACGTCATAACTTCACTGGTAAATATATTAAATTAAACTGCAGGTAGTTTAAAATGCATAACAAACATGAAATGCGAACTATATTGTGGCAAGTTGAAATCTAGAACCAACACAAAGTACAAACATAATATTAAATTTTATTATGAAAGTCAAAACATTAAGACAATATAATCGCACATAATTTGTGTTCCTGATATTTGAATAAGTCGTCTTTGAAGGTTAAATTTAAGTATAACCAATCATTTATATATTAAAGGAGTTCAAATGAGTTTCAACACTTATAATTCTTTATATCAACTAATTGAAGTCTCGGAGAGAGATCACATAGGCAGGTAGGTACTCACTATAACATCACAATAATGGTTTTATTTCCAAATAAAATATTGATTTTTAAGTTACACAATTGGATAGAAAAATAATAGTATAGTGTTATAGCGCTTTTTCATGGCATATTTTTAGTTAAATATTTAAAGATATTCAAAATCTTTTGAAATCAGGTCCTTAATTTTAAGGAGTCTCCAGTTGGGCACCCTCGAGATGTTATAAGTCCTATTAAAACCCAATGAATACCAAACTCACTTATCCCAATTCTTTTCAAAAAACTCAATTATTTCCCATTTTCATAAAAACAAAACTAAAAAACGCAATATACAAAACGATTTCAAACTATTAAAAACCACTATGGGATTGAGTATAAAATTCAATATATACTTGTCGACACCACACAATCATTGATTATCGTTTTGAATAAATCAGAAAACTTCGAAGACGGTGGTGATTTCGAGCTAATACTGCCGCTGGCGTCTTTGCACTCAACACACTGTATTTCATGGCCCTTAAACTAGGTCTTAGTACCAATATTGAATGCACCCGGCTCGTTGTTCAGTGCACCTTTGAAGCGCACTTTGTCGTCCAAACGCAGAGATCTCGTGAAGTTTGTAAAGAAATGATCGAAGGTGACTGTGATTTCCGCACGTCTCTTTAGTAACCCGCCGCCAGCTTCCATGAGTAGTCGCACCTCATACGTGTACCTGTAATAATGTAAATATACATAAATCAACAATTAACTAAATGCAGAATCTCGATGAAATGTCATCCAAAAATGTAAGATCCCCATGACACTATACGTCAATATTTTTTTATCCTTTATAGGCAGACATTTGACCGCCATCTCACCTGATGGTAAGTGATGATGCGGCCTAGACGGATCATGCCTGCCTAGAAACAGCCTATCACTCTTGCCTTGAAGACGGCCAGTTGTAATGATCGGGAACACATAAGGAGCAGAGTTCCATAAATTTACCCAAAAACCCGACTTATTGCACTCTTCGGCAGAGGCAGAATTGTGTTCGGATTTATCCGACTGTAGATAGTGGTTAAAGGGTTTAATATCTTTCCATATCGTTAATTTAATTATAGATTTATAACAAACATTGTGAACAAGGAAAACATCGTGAGGAAACCTGCGCACGCCTACGAAGAAATTCAAAGGTTGTGTGTGAAGTTGGCCAATCCGCAATGTACTTGTGTGGACGATTAAGGCTATGCACCCTATACGGCTGAGCTGATGACAGTGACGTGCACAGGGATTATGTGTAGGGTATGCAAAGTGAGTGACACTAATCGCAAGCCTAATAAATAATTTTAATTTTTGTCAAATTGATTGCTGTTGATGACAGCAGATCGCCTATGGTTTCAAATCTGCAGAGGAAAATAGGCGAATAAGTGGAAAGCATCTGACATGTTGACAGTTTTCCGGGTAGTCTGGGAGTACAGGGTATGCACTGCTTATTTGCATATATGGAGTGCACACCACTGGCTGATGGTAATAATGAGCCTTTTAATAACCAGAAGCCTTCCAAAACGTAGTTCATAAAAAAACTTACTCGTTCCAGTTATCCAGATGACAACTCTTCCCGCTCTGTCTCGCCACACTCCGCACAAACTCGCATCCCTTCACTGAATCCGGTCCGTTCTTCTCACATTGAACCGCATACTCCTCCCCATAGTAACACCTGAAATACTCCCTCACAAACGCCGGCATGTACTCCGTAAAGTCGTTCCATCTGTTCACAACACTCTGTATTCGCACATCCTTGATATAACCCTCCCAATTTACGTTGGCGCCGTTCAGTACTGAACACTTGATTTGCGTTTCGGCCGTGTTATACTCGGTCCACGTGGGCGCATTGCATTGTGAGTAATAGTCGTCCCAGTTAACGTGGTATGTGTTGTCGTCATAGTCGTTTATAAACTCGTTTTTCAGTAGGTTCTTTATGCCGGTATTCTCGTCGCTTATGAGTTCGATTAGGCCGGAGGGCAAACCGTCGTCTTGGATGTTCGATATGAACTGGTTGCCGAAGTATATTAAAGTTATCAATCCGACTGCGAGCTGTAACAACGGTGTTATATTGATGTTTAGAGCGTCGGTGGCTCAGTGGTGTGGACTGTCGCCTTCCTACCGGGAGGGCTGAGGTTCAAATCCCGACCACGTACCAATGTATTTTCGAATTTTCGAAAAAATATATGTACGTTATCCGACGCTCTTATGGTGAAGGAAAACATCGTGAGGAAACCTTCATGCACGCTTGCGAAGAGATTCGAAGGTTGTGTGTGAAGTCGTCCAATCCGCATTGGGCCCGCGTGGACGACTAAGGCCTAATCACCCTATACGGGTAGGCTCGTGCCCCTCGGTGGGGACGTTTAATGAGCTGATGATGATTGATGTATCATATGTTGAAATGCTGTTTAACATTATTTGCGAATTTCAAAATATTTTTGGCATTGCAGTTATGATTTTCGAATAGCTTCAGCAGCAGTTTATTGGATACTTTACAACTATAGGGATTAAATGTTCTGGAGTCTTCACAGCGAACTTTTAATCAGTAGGGCATGTCTGCTTTGTTGTTAATATCAGCATTATTCCAAATAATGAGGAATGTTATATTAAAATATAAACTGCGAAGAAATATGTGTATTTTTTCGCTACATAGCTATTTTCTTTCACATTTGCAAAAAAATATTGTTTTATATATTTGTTACCATGTTGCATTGCATGCTTTATTACAGTTTAAGTTATTTTCATATAATTTATTTTTCAAATGTACAATGCATTTTATTAACACTGCAGTCATATGCAAGTAGGTTTATTTTTAAATCTTATATTCAATAAAACAAAACACATAATTACCTGAAACGGTGTGACAAACTTCTTCGTAGCCTCCGTCTTGGCCAACAAACAGGTCACAAACATACTGAACCCAAAGCCGATCACTATAGAGACAGAGTACAAAACCCTCGAAAGCGTTATATACTGCAAAAACGCGAATATAGGCAACGTCACAGTCACCACCCTAACAAAGGCAAGAACAGAAACGAACACACCATCGCTAAAGTACCCCGTACAATCCATAAGTCGTACAACCATGGAACACATTATAAACATTTGCAACCAACTCAACGTCACACAATGAGGCAGCGTGAACTTGAAAAAGCCTTGCCACTCGCATCTCCGGGCCATTAGCACCAAAATAATTGGTATGAGTAATGAGAAAAACACGCGAGAGTTCAGGCAAAACTCAATGCTATTCCAAGAATATAGGATGGATAATTGGATATATGTAGATCAAGAAACCTCCACCCTTGATGTACAACCGTGTCTTTCTCGTACGGATACTTAGCTAGCACATTTATACCGAAAGAGACTAACGCTAACAAATCCGGATACGGATTCCCGTTC